>JAOANJ010000014.1:36090701-36101868 GCA_026413345.1 Ariopsis seemanni
ATAGGCTCCAGCTTGCCTGCAACCCTGTAGAACAGGATAAAGCGGCTAGAGATAATGAGATGAGATAATAATAATAAAGTTTAACTTATATAGTGCCATGGGTGGCACGGTGGTGCAGTGGTTAGCACTGTCGCCTCATAGCAAGAAGTTTCTGGGTTTGAGCCCAGTGGCTAACAGGGGCCTTTCTGTGTGGAATTTGCATGTTCTCCCCATGTCTGTGTGGGTTTCCTCTGGGTGCTCCAGTTCCCCCCACAGTTCAAAGACATGCAAGTTAGGCTAATTGGTGGCTCTAAATTGACCGTAGGTATGATTGTGAGTGCCTGTCTCACACCCAAGGTTGCTTTACAATTACAAAACAAACAGGAGAGGGGAAAAAAAAAAGTCCACTAAAAGAGGTCAGGATGTAACTGCAGTGGCATAGCTGCTCACAGTCCCACTGAAAGGTGCATAAAGATATGTCCCACACCGTCTGCATAGCCACCATAATGCCACCAGGCAACAGCACTTGGAACCCTATGCCACAGATCCACAAAGTGAGCACAGAAACGCTGCTGCACAACCCCGATGTTGAAGAGAGCAACAAGCACACTGCAGTCCATAGTGAGCAGAATGCGCATTGCCCATAGTGGACCAAGGCCTGGAGAAACTGACACCCAAAACTGGGTTTGGAGCTACGCCACAACCGGCGGACAAAGAGACAAAATCAGAAAAACATTCAAACAGAGAACCAACATCAAACCATAAAAACACAGAAAGAAAAAAACGAAAACAAAGAAAAAGAAAAGACTCCAGTGAGAAGAGGCAGCAAAAATGCACACAGGGTTCTCTCAACTGGAAACGGAATGTGTTGAGCATTGATAGATTTCAATATCAGATTTCAGGTCAGTATTTTAGAGTTAGAAATAATCCACTAACCCACAAAATTTTAGTGGTAGTATCCTAAAATATAGCATTTTTATTTTCAAAGCCAACAGTGTACAATCCACAATCTGAAGCCCTCAGATTTGGATTAGTTTTACATGGGGAAGTGTTGGCAATGCTACTGTTACCAGAGTACTGTATTTCTAGAATTGTACTCCTGTCTGAGTTTATGTTAGTATTTTTTTAATGCACAGCATATCTGAACAAACAATGAAAGAATAAAAAAAATTGAAGATATCATATTTTGCCTTTTTATAAAAAAAAAACAGGACGAGAACCCCAGCTAATACTGTAAATCCCATCCAAAATGTTGAAAAAAGAATCAACTATATCCTGTGGGAAAACAGGTTTTGTGCTTTGTCTTCGGTATAGAGAAACTAAAACCAAAATGAAACAAAGTACAGTTCTGGCTAAGTTTAAAACATAGAACAATATAATTTGAAAGGGAGAGAAGTATTGGAATGAACAGCCAACCTGGGTGCAGAGCCATACAGGAAGAAAAAAAAGGGGAAGCACCTTTCCTGCATGGCTGCAGCACCAGGAACACAAAAAGGCAGAAGGCTCAGCTGCTCAGCCCCTAAGAAGGAAAAGAGTAAACACCTTTAATACATATTTTGGGATGCAGTTTGAAGATGCAATCACACAGATGCAGATCAGTGTTTTAGTTAGAACCACAGTTGGCCTCTCTTGTGGTACATGCTCATGAAATTATCTATGTAAATCTGTGCTGTATGTAGCCCGAATATACAATTGATGCTGAATAGAGACATGCTGGAGGTGTCTGGTATCCAGCTTAGACTGAATGATCCCAGGCCTTGAACTCAGTGCATTGAGTAACCAACACCTATTCATTCACCTTAATAAATCATTCACAAAGACAGAATTGTTTGTTTAAAATAACCACATCTAGCCACCATGCTAGGTCATGATCCATGAAAACTGCAGAGGCATTTCAGCATCGTATTTGAAAATACACAGTCACTTACATTTGAAATTGTAAAAACTGGGACTGAATTTTTTACATGTGCTTGAAGTCAGCAAGATAATGTATTAACATTGTGCCAAGAGGCTGATGGTTTGAAAATACCACTGCACTGGGGAATTTCAAATGCCAGTGCATCATCCCACCCCCACTTTCCCTCCTTTCCTCCCAACCTTTGCTCCATCCATGCCAGTACACAAAGGGTTATTTTGTGACCATCAGAACTGAGACTAACAAGAAAAAAAATTTCATTTTTTACCAACTACAAAAATAGATCCCCTGATCTTATTTACAGTATATGTACCCCAGATAATAAGTAATCCAGCTGAAAAAGCACATAGAGTACCACAATATTCATTACCAAGGGGAACGTAAAAGTTGATGTCTTTAGGAAGCTTATAGTCTTCACTTGCTATAGATTGGAATGAACAAATTGATTGGGCCTTGAGTTTAATTGTGTTGTATTTTCTGGAAGGCTTCTCAACCGGCTTCAATTCTATCTAGCCCAGCAGAAACACGGAGAAGAGCAAAGATAAGCTGGCAAAAGCTAGCCTTTCTCCCCCGTGTAGGAGGCTTGTGCAGATAATACCCCTCTGGAGACACATTCAAAGCATCAGGACTTTCCCACAGCTGCGCCAGTAGACGCACACCTTGGAAAATAGTCTCAGAGGTGAACTGCTTAATCGGAAGTAAATTGCCCAGAGAACAAGAGAGCCTATAATGGGATAGGTATGTTTTGTGGTGCAAAAAGTGAAGCCCTTCCACTAGGATTAACCCTTGATCAGCAGGGTGACCTTCACATACTACGATGGAGAGCTGCTACAGTTCATGACCCAGAGTGGTGGGCTGTACATGCTTGAGATTGCAAAACAGCTCAAGAGTTTGTCATTTAATTATAGAGGATTAGCAAACATTGTTACAGTAATGAGATCTCTATTTATCCTCTTTGTATTAATTGGGCCATAGCCACAGGAGTGTTAGTGCTGAAATTATTTGTGGTTGCTGCCTGGCGACAATATGATCTCTAACAATATAGCTATTTCAACTACTGTGAACATGGTAGAAAATTGCTTAGTAACTGCCTTGGTACACATGCTTATGTCACTAAATTGTTAGAAATCCCTTAACTTTATCCAGATTTTATTTTATTTTTTCAAAATACTGATAAGGTTGAGAAAATCAGAAAATCCACAGGAATCATTTTGAGTCCTCTGACAAAAAAGGAGAACCATTGAAACTCATTTATGATGAAAGGCTAAGAAAAAGTGATGAATTTTGTCAAAAAACATTAAAAAACCCTTACAACCATACTGGACAACCATAAGCTGTTCTTCTATAATTTTGAACACTGGGGAAATGCAGGAAATAAAACTCTTGTTACTTATACTTTCACTAAGATTTTGTGGTATTCATACATTACCAGAGCCACATACAGTAAGTGTGTTCATAGTGCATCTAGTCCCATCTAGTCCCATCTCTGAACAGGTGAAATATAAAGATTCTGAGCTCATTTATAAGTCACTTTTGAGAGGAGTGTTCTTCAAAAAATATGTTTTATACCAATACCAAGAAGAAATGATGACCAAGATCAGAGTGTAATGAGACTGAGACAAGATCAAAACTTTGAGGAGTTGAGGGGAGAGGTGACAGCCATTAACAGTAACAAAAATTTCAAGTTAGCAGTGAACCCCCAAAGTCCGGTTTGTTTGACTAGTGTGATCGTTACATACTGTGCTCAGGAGCAGTTCACTCGGACTGCTTGGAAGAGGTATGCTCGGGCATGGTTCGGTTGGGCTGATGCACAGTGTGATCGCTAACTGCGCCCAAGCACAGAACTTGAATGACATGACCTCAAAATTAGTTGACAGAAACAAACATTTGTATTTTAAAGTTCATTTGAGAATTTGGGTTCATTACAGGTCTAGTTCTCTGCTGCCTCTGTAAAAATCTTTTTATTTTTGCAGCACAATTTACTGAAAATTGATAACTTGCATAACTAATAAACCTGTGCCCCATGTGAGAGGGTTGTGCATTACTGTGCCCAAAGTGACTCCAAATAATCCACGATGTAAAAAGAGCCGTGAAAAAAAAAATAAATAAACATCCATTATGCTATGTAAGAGTGCTTTTCTTCAACACAGAAAGTCGCATTGTGATGATATAAGTGTACTTGGGCATGGAAGGATAACCAGAGTGTGAGTGCAAGCCAGTGGGGGAGTAAGGCAGGGGGACTATCACTCTTGGGTACGGTTCAAGGCAACCTTGCCTCATGTAAGTACACCTTGAGTCTCATTATTGGTTGAATTTGATGCAGGAAGTTTTACATCCAATCACAGAAACGATTTGAACAAATAAATCAGACAACACACAGGGAATTTAGTGATATCCCTGCAGTAGTGGTCTTTACTAGTCTTGAAATAAAATCCGAAGTCACCAATGTCTGAGACCAAGACAAGACAGATTAAAAATGCAGTCGATTCCAAGACAAGACCAAGGCCTTCAAAAAGTGGTCTTGAGGAAGGTCTGGAGACCAAGACTGATCTCATGTACTACAAGACTTAACTGCTCCAAAAACTGTTCTTTAATTTCCATTGTATGTAACCTTTGGCAAGGGCAGCACAGTGGTGTAGTGGTTAGCACTATCGCCTCACAGCAAGAAGGTTCTGGGTTCAAGCCCATTTGACAGGGCCTTTCTGTGTGGAGTTTGCATGTTCTCCCCGTGTCTGTGTGGGTTTCCTCTGGGTGCTCTGGTTTCCCCCACAATCCAAAGACATGCAGGTTAGACTAACTGGTGTGTCTAAATTGACTGCAAGTGTGAGTGTGAATAGTTGTTTGTCTCTATGTATCAGCCCTGTGATGATCTGGTGACTTGTCCAGGGTGTAACCCGCCTCTCGCCCATAGTTAGCTGGGATAGGCTCCAGTTTGCCCACGACCCTGCATAGGATAAATGGTTACAGATAATGGATGGATGGAGTAACCTTTGACTAAACAGTTCTTTCCTTCTTCTATCAGTACAGGGAAATATTTTGATTTTGTGGTAATAGCCTTGATGCTACAGATAATAGATAGAGATTGGATTAAAAAAAGAGAAAGAGTATTTCTTAAAAAATCTGAGAAAAATAATTTGACATCAGCAAAGCCTGCTAATACACCAAAGACTATGATATTTGACCTTTCCTGAGTTCTAAAGCTTTAAATCTTGAATGAGACTTCAGTGATTAGAGAATGAGTGTGAACAGCATGTTCACATTCTTTTGCTGACCTTCCATAATTTATACACTCATCATAGAGTGCTATGGCTTTAGCATATTGCCATTTTCCATGTCCTTGTGTCTTCTGTAAGAGAGTTATATTATAGATATAAAGTACACTACAACACTATACTGATAACTGTGTTATGACCTTCATGTGGTATATTCAGGAAGAATTCTCATGCGCTGGATCCTGAGCCAGGTCAAAAACATTAACATTGGCTTATTCTGTAATATGACATTTACATATGTATTCTTACTGGTAGGGCGGCACGGTGGTGTAGTGGTTAGCGCTGTCGCCTCACAGCAAGAAGGTCCGGGTTCGAGCCCCGTGGCCGGCGAGGGCCTTTCTGTACGGAGTTTGCATGTTCTCCCCGTGTCAGCGTGGGTTTCCTTTGGGTGCTCCGATTTCCCCCACAGTCCAAAGACATGCAGGTTAGGTTAATTGGTGGTTCTAAATTGACCGTAGGTGTGAATGGTTGTTTGTGTTGGCCCTGTGATGACCTGGCGACTTGTCCAGGGTGTACCCCGCCTCTCGTCCGTAGTCAGCTGGGATAGACTGCAGCTTGCCTGCGACCCTGTAGAACAGGATAAAGCGGCTAGAGATAATGAGAGGAGATGAAAAGTTTTCTGTTGTTTGAGGGAGTTCATAGTCAGCATCAAGGACACACTGATATTGCCTTCAACTGGGGGCAGTTTGAAGGCATCTTAGAAAACAGGAAATGAGAGTTCGATCAGTTTTGAATGGTCCTTGATGCCTCAATGACTTGTTAGACATCCTCCTGGCGCAGCATTTTCCCCATTTTGAAATGCACCCATTGTGTATTATAGAAATACCTACAAGAATCATGATATTTTGTAATATCACACAATCTTATTGTCAATTACAAAAAATATTAGTACACTAGATTTGTAGTTGGAATAGAAAGGACGTTTGTTCATCGGATTAGATGAAATTTTGATTTTTTTTGTGCTTCATTAAACGGCCACTTCACCCATGATCCCACTTCTCCTTCTTAACCTGACCTTCAGCAAGAAAAGAATCTCTGACTCCACTGACTGATAGCAACCCTTCACTATTTGTCTAAAAAGCAACCATGAGTCGGAGAAAGAATGACTCAGCTCCATCTCTCAGTCATCCCACACTCTTCAAGCAAGGTTAAAGCTCCTACTCTCCATCTTACTGAGTGAGAAAGAGAAACATGAGTGGCATCAAAGCCGAACATGAAACATCCTGCAGGTAGCTGAGGCACTTAATCAATCCATAAAAAACATGATGGTTCAGTTACCACTGAGAAAGAAAAGGTCAAGTAGCTGAAAAGAAGAGGGGAAAAAAAAAAGACAACCCACAAGCAACGCTGAGTAAAATCATGAGAATAAAAGTGGTATTATTCAATAATGTCTTTATAGTAAAAAAAAAAAAAAAAAGTGTTAACCAAATCTAGTTCACCAAAAAGTGTAACCATCAATATGGTCAGGTTTTCTGTGAGATGATGATTATTTCACTTTAATGGAACGAGTCTCCATTGCAGCTGCACAGTAAATTCAAGATGGAGGAGTTTGGACTACCTGGTTTCTCTGTACTATGACAAGAGGCCAGTGAGGGAACGACTGCTATAATGTGGTGATGAAGTGAGAACATTCCACAATAATAACTGACTTAACAGATAAAAAGTACAATTTCTCATTCTTTAATAATTAAAAAAAAATCTTACGCAAATTGCTGTGGTACACAAGAGGAACCTCCAGATATGCCGTTATTGGAGAATTATCAACTTTGGCGTGGCAACCCGTGTTGAGCCGCATCACACCACCCAGTTGCTGATTATTTTCCTATAAACAGCACACCCTGAGGGTTTCATTCTTTACATGATGCAAATCACCATTATTACTTCCGACAACAGAAACGAACCACAGAAGCTTCTTCTTGTCTCCTTCTCATCAACACTAGGCTCACAGGGTCCCCCCCCCCCCATCAGTTCTAAACCCAGACTGAAAGGCATATAATGATATCTCGTGTGATGATAAATCGTGAAAGAAATTTATGATGATTCAAATTGATTAAATAAAAAAAATTACTCGTGATTATCATCAGGATGCGTAATCTGTGGGTCTTAGCTTAGACAGGAGATGGCGCAAAAACATACAATGGCAGGAATGTGCATGACTTCACTGTAGGCAGGAGTAACACAGCTCTAATGCAGTGAAAACACACAAAAAAATCTAAAATGGGAAATTGAGCTTTTTTCATGCAAACTGCTGAAAGCTAAAGAAAAGAGAAGAAAAATGGAGGTAAATGTTCATAAATTTTATGAAGAAAAGGCCTCTTTGTTATTGACATTTTACATTTGAAACATTTTTGTTAATAAGTTATATTTTACTCCAACCTTTACAAATGTGAGTAAATAGTTATTGTTGGTTATTAAGAAAATGAAAGTTTTTTTTAATTTAACAAACTGAATATTTATGCTGATGTTTAAATAATATTAGCTGGCATTGAGTGCTGTATCAGATATATTCCATTCAGCAAGCATGATACTGAATGAGTCGAAGACGAGTAGCTGAATGGAATACATCTGATAGACCACGAAAAAAAGTCATTATTAATTATCATTATTATTATTATACATACACATTCCTTTTGGGTGTTCGACGCGTCTTTCTCTTTCAAAATTCTCTCAAAATTTTCTGTATTTAACAAAGCAAACCTGGCGGCCATGTTTGTTTACAAATGGTCACAGTTGCTCGCTATTGCAGAAGTTTTACATTTAATACATATCTTATGCCATTTTCAACTCACTGCGACAGTTTACTGTGGGCGCTGCCGGCGAACAAAGAAATTTTTCTGCGTATGCGCAGCAGAAAACTTTCACTGGATATTCGCATCAGCTCTGACATGTGACGTCATGTTGTCTTGACAACCGTGCAATATCATAAACCATATTCAACGCTCATTCTCCATTAGGTAGAGTGATGTAATACAGGTAGGATAAGTGATATGCTAAAAATATTGCATGCTATCAAACGAAATGAATGAAACCTGCTATAAGGGACGAGAACACATGTTTTTATTCCATGGAAAAAGTGTCCTGTGTGTATAATAATTAAAAATATCATGGAAAAATTGTATCATGAACCAAATATTACGAATTGTTACATGCCAACAGACTGAAGCGGTGGAGTCATGACTGGTCTGGGTCAATGTCATAACGGTGTAGTAATGAATTCGAGCACAATGCTCACAGGGACAAACTAACGTCAGTCTCGGATTTCAGAGTCCTGTAGCACGACCTTTTTCTGCTCGTGGCTGGATGGTCCTGATTAACAAGGATTATAAAAACGCACTGGATGGTCTGAACTGTACTTGCTCTACATCGTATACACACTGAATCCCACAGAGCTGAATAAATTTCATTGCTTAAGGGGCTAATTCAATATTTTTTTTTTTCTGCGTGAACATCAGTGGAGAGTTTGTTTATAATTTGGTGCTATAAATACCAATGGGGTCCACAGTACTTTTTACAGTACTTTCAAGTGTTGAGTCATGAGTTATATTAGCTCTGGGCTGATGAAGACCTAAATAAATAAAAGATTATTATACAGCGGGAAAGTAGAGCATAATGATATTACACTGTACATGTTGGAAAAAAAGGGAGGCACCTTGTGAGGAGATTGACTATAAACAAATGCTTAATGTTTATTGAGTATATTAAAAAAAAAAAAAAAATCAGATTTGTCCCCCCCAAAGCAAAACCAACAAAGACAGCAAAGCACACGCGAGACATATATACATAGACAGGAGGAGGAAATAAGCCACTGAAAACAAACGCTGAGGCATCATCCACATGCAGATGATTCATACATGCCTTGTGTCATGTAGAGTTACATACGTGTAACAGAACGTGTAAACACTGAAAAGTAAGCATCTGACCTGACGGAAGCACATGAGAGAGAGAGAGAGAGAGAGAGAGAGAGAGAGAGAGGTGTGTAAGTGCTGTGTCTTGCAAAGTGCAGACCCCTTTACAAGAGGGCAGGAAGTGCAAGAGGGGAGTATGGGTTTATTAAAAAAAAAAAATGATGTGGACAGAAAGACAGGCTGATAATGAGTTACTTCATGTCTGAAAGATCAGCAACACCTCCCAGGATTCTTAATTTATTTTCCGAAATCGGAAATCTGACTGGAATGAAGCTGCATACAATAATCTGTCAAAAGTTGAATATTAAATAACTCCGTCCTTTAAAAAAGCGCTACAAAATGTTCCAGCTGATGAGGGAATCCCATCCTCATTGGTCCTTTCTGTGTATCGCATGATACACGATATACAGTCAGCCAATCAATCAGTGGCTGGGCGTATCCCATAGCAACGCAGCACGGCTTTGGTTGAGATACAACACAACACAACAGATGACCGATGAAAGTGAAAGTGCATGACCCTAGTCGCCTACATCGCTGTCTTGGTCCCCGATCACCCACAGGAAGTGGAAGCTCAAGGCCAAGAGGGCGGTGCCCAGCAGGTCTCCCAGCGCCGTCAGGTACGGGATGGTGAAACTGTCCGGGTCCTTCCCAGACTTCCACATGGCATGAACCATCCAGTCTGCTATACACAGCAAGAGGAACACCTGTGAGACAGACAGGCGCAGATTAAACATGTTTTAGGAGTCACAGCTGCTCAAAGATTCCCCAAGACGAGGCGAGTAGTGAGGAGTGTAAAATTAGGATGAGGCTATGTTAAGTGATTCCATTTGACTTGACTGCTCCCTGTACACACACTTTTGGGAAGAGGCTCTGAGCGGGAGAGAGAGTGAGTGACCAGTGCTGACACACAATTAACACAAACTGGATCAATGTCTGCGTGTGAAATTTAGACGCCTTTACTCTGCTTCACTAATTAAACCTATTTTCCACATTGTGAAAGTGTGTGTGTGTAATCCTGATGAAAGGAGAACTCTGAAGTAAAGTAGACTCACTGAAGGTGCTATGTGAAATGAATTAAGTACCACTAACTCCATAATTATTGGCACTCTAAAAAAAAAAAATTACCAAATGAGATTATAATTAACAATTATTCCATGAAATCGAGTTGTACAAGAGCGGATAGCCGACGAGGCGCACGCTGCCGAGTCGGCTATAAGCCATGTACCGGTACGATGAGATTGAGTGAAATAACTTGTATTATATCCACATTTACTGGATTTTGAGAAAGAGAGCATTTTTAATTTTTGCAAATTCGATTAATGAAAACTTTATACAAAATGTCTGGCAAAATCATTTCTGCTGAGAATATAAACAAACTGGTGAAATGACAGAAGCAATTTATGAAAAATACATTTATTCCATATTCTGTTGCTTTCTTTTGTAATTTTTGGGGATTTTGTTTTTGAGTAGAGTTTTTAATTTCATCCTCAGTTGGTTCAGCAACACGTGCCGCCATTTTCTTCTTTAGGGTTTTTTGGTGGTTGGCAAACCAAGTTAAAGGTGCATTACTGTCACTGACTGGGCTGGAGTGTGGAACAGGAGATATTGGAGGGGGGAAACTATATTCTTTTAGCTATTTGTTCCTTTTAAATACTTCATAAATTTAATTTTGTTTTTCTCTACTCAGGGTATATGAGCTGATATCCTAGTACGAGAGTAGCCAATCAGAGCACACGATTGCTTATATCCAGTGAACGTAGATAAAATAAAATATTCAAAAATGTATATTTTATATGTGTACACAAGTTTAAACATAGTCATACAACTTTGATACCGTATTTTTTATTTTAACACAAAGCCTTCTTAAGTAATATTTTTTCCCCCCATCTATGCACTGGTTCCAAAAATTATTCACACCCCTACAATTAATATTCTGAAGCCTGCGTTAGGAGAGAATATGCTCATGCTTTTATTAAACCAGTTAACTAATACATTCACTCGTTTAATAACAGCATGAGCATATTCTCTCCTAACACAGGCTTCACAGAGTATTATATACACACACATATATATATATACACATACACACACACATA
>JAOANJ010000014.1:36872678-36883295 GCA_026413345.1 Ariopsis seemanni
TGTAATACATAGTGGAAACTTACAGAGACAGTCAGCAGTAATGATTAATACATGAATCACACAGGTTATGGTATTTATGGATTTATAATGTTTTCCTTCACAGCCCACACACAAATGAGCAATGAGCACACATACTCAGAGCAGTGGGCAGCCATGCAACAGCACCCGTGGAGCAGTTGGGGGTTAGGTGCCTTGCTCAAGGGCACTTTAGCCCAAGGCTGCCCCATGTTAACCTAACCACATGTCTTTGAACTTTGAATTGTGGGGGAAACCCGAGCACCTGGAGGAAACCCACACAGACACAGGGAGAACATGCAAACTCCATACAGAAAGGCCCCGTCAGCTGCTGGGCTTGAACCCAGAACCTTCTTGCTGTGAGGCGACAGTACCGCCACCGTGCAGCCCTGAAGGCTGTGCATGTGGCAGGTAAAAAACTGATAGTGGCTGACATGCTTAGCAGAAACCCTCTGAGAGGAGAGGTGATGTCTGACACTGAAGAAGATGTCAAGGCTTTTGTGGAAGCCATAGTGACAGCAGATTGATATCAGCACACAGAATGGATGACGTCAGAGAGGCTACATACAGTGACACAGATCTCCAGATGGTCATAAGTTTCATCAGGATGAGCTGGCCACAGAGAATGGCACAGTTACTGTCACTGCAGGATTTCTACATGGCAAAAGCACAACTATCCAAGTCAGATGACCTTGTACTCTACCAAGACAGGGTTGTCATCCCAGCCACACAAAGAGCACAAATACTGCAACAAATACACAAGGGTCACCTAGGGCTGACAAAGTGCAAGGAAAGAGCCAGGATGTCAGTCTGGTGGCCAGCCATAAGTGCAGATCTTGTGCACATCTTTACCATTTTTGCATTCTTTGTGGAGCATAGACCAACAAAAAAAAAGAGAGAGTCACTCAAAACACCTCCCTTACCTAATGGTCCATGGCAAAAGGTCACAGCTGGCCTGTGTAAACTTGAGAGCAGGAAGTGCCTCATCATAGTTGACTATTATTCTTGGGACATTGAAATAGCTTACCTGTCTACTACCGCAAGCCAAGTCATCACACAACTCAAGTCCATGTTTGTGAGATGGGGCATTCCCCTGGAGCTGGTGAGCAACAATGCTATGCAGTTCTCATTGGCTGAATTCCAGGATTTCAAATGTCATTATGGGTTTACCTATACTACCTTGAGTCCTCATTATCTCCAAGTGAATGGGGCTGCTGAGAGAGCTGTGCAAACAGCTAAGCACATTCTGAATCAGCCAGATCCTTATCTTACTCTGATGGGGGCTGCACGATAACATATCACTGCAACAGGAACAAGTTCAGCTGAGCTCATGGCTGGACATCAAATCCGAACAAGACTCCCTATGCTAGAAGGAAAGCTGCAGCCTAAGCACATCAGTTGCAAAGAAGTGTTTCAGAGGGACAGTAAAGCTAAAGAAGCCTTCCGGTTCTTCTATAACCGCTAACATTCAGTACAGGCGCTGTCTGATATAGGTGGGTTGCATCCAATGTTTGCAATCCAATGTGGGTTGCAAGCCATCTGCCTCATTAGATATGTAAGGCATGAAGTGGTGGTCAGCTAAGCTCACTGTTCACAAAGTGTTACTATTGCCAGGGCACCTTGCTAGTCATTAAAATACCCTATGCTTGTGTTGTTTTGGGCTGTTTGAATCAAACCATGAAACTGAAAAGTTTCTTCCAGGTTCCCCATGAAATGATAAAGGGTGAAAGAGCAAAGGATTTTACTCAAAGACGACGACAAAGGTGGCTCTTGAACCTTTTGCTGTTGATGGAAGGGAGCAGAGTTGAAAAACATGTGAGTTTGCAGTGATTACTTCATGAAAGGTTTGTAAATTTCTCTGATTTATTTCATTTGGATTTGCAAATCACCTTTCTTGCCATTTTCCATCATTTTGAGATGTTTTGAAGTTCAGGAGATGCTTAAGTTCTCAGATGTGTTCTTGTTTACTATTTGATTGGGGTCACCATATTGTAAACTAATGTGTATGTTTTCACTTTATTTATCAGGATGTCCTAGCAGTCTTTACAAGGGCAATGATGTAGATTGGGCTCCTACACTGAACTAGATCCCGTAGATAAGATAATAGAGACTATCCACATAAACACAAAAGCAGGGCTCACGAGTTAACAGCATGAAACTGCTTCCCCAGCCATGCAGTTACAGTGAGTCGTGATAACTTCTCAGTTCTGTTTCACCAATACCCAGATCTTTAAAGGGGTTTCTGTGGATCTTTGTGAATGATTTACCCAGAACAGAAGAGCAGGGGAGGACTGAAAATCAAGCGGCTGTGGTTTGTTTATACCTGATACTAAAACTTGTAGCATCCTAGCAATCACAAAAAGCCCCAAAATGCTACTTATCTGGGAATAAACAATACAGAATTTATCTTAGTGTCTTGATCCCCAGATCTTTAACCAAGTCACATATAAAAAGTTGTGTGCCTCCATGCTCTTCCAGGTTTTTATTCATTTGTCTGTGTAGTACGATGTCTGCAGCACCAGGTAGTTTGAGATGTCAGGGAATTCAACGGATGGATAATTTTTTAACTCATAGGAAAAATCCTTCTTTGTTAGCATGTAAGGATCTATCCCATCACACAGAGCAATTTTCTGAAGGTATCTTGACTGTGCATTGGCCTCTAAACTGCAAAAATAATCAGAGTGTGTTTGACTAACTCTTTGCATAACGGAAGCCAAATCAGTTTGCCTGACCACCACTTCATTCAATGGAAGTAAACATCAAGCAAAAAAGTTGCATGACTGAATACAACCTACTATGCACACTGGTCAGAGAATGAGGGTCAATTTGGATGGAGAGAATGGTTGGAAAACATCAGCAAAAGGTCAATCACCTGAGCCAAGATCCTATGTGATCACAGCAGACACTGGAACACTCACTCGTCGCAATAGCAGACATCTTCAAGTTGTCCCAGAGGTGCCTGAGTTGAAGACACCAGATCAGCATGACAGAGGAGTTCCTGGATTAACAGGAGAGACCAGCCCACAGGCTCAGCCTGTGACCCAGCCACCCACAAGCACTCCTTCGATGTCTATGGAACACCCTGCAACCCCTAAGGCTCCAAGACTTGCATCAAGAGGAAGAGAGATTAAAACCCCTTGTAGGTCCAAATATGCTTAGAATGGGAAATTTTTGAGTGGGTGAGTTCTAGAAACAACAGCTGTTTTAGGGCAGAAAAATCCCCATACTGCTGTGGACAGAAGGCAGTCGACCTCTCCAATGACCTGTTTGAACCATTTCAATCCAGTTTCCACCCTTAGCACAGCAGTAAATCAGCCCTCTTCAAAGTCACAAATTACCTCCTCCTTTCCTCTGACACTGGCCACCTCTGTATTCTCATCCTTCTTGATCTCTCGGCAGCTTTTGACACCATCAACTACACCATTCTTCTCTCTCACCTTGAATCCTCCTTCAGCATCACTGGAACCGCCCTCTCCTGGCTGAAGTCTTCTCTCACAAACCGGCAACAGTTCAACATCATCAACAACTGCACTTCCCCCTATGCTTCTCTATCACAAGGTGTCCCCCAGGGTTCGGTGCTTGGTCCCCTTCTGTTCATCCTCTATATGCTTCCCCTTGGTCATATTATACGCCACCATGGATTCCATTTCCATTGCTATGCCGATGATGTCCAACTCTACATCTCTACCAAATCCATCACCGCTGCTATTGTGGGGATTTTATATGCATATATGTAACCACACACACACACACACACACACACATACCTTGATGTAATCCTTAATGTAATCACACATATGTAACCACACACACATACCTTGATGTAATCACACCAACAGTAATTTGTTTTATGATAATTGTATTTTGATTCAGAGCCAGTCATGTTGATTTTCAGTAAAGAGTTAATGAAGTTGATTTTACTTAAAAAGAAATTACAAATAGATTGGTTAAAGCATTATATTGTTATAGAACCTTGAAACGTGTTAAACCAGAATAACCTTGAACCAGAATAAAGTCTTGTTTAGATTATTATTATTTTTTTAGTTAGCTCAGGGTGGCCTTGGAAATATTGGAGGAGTAAGACTGGAATGTATCCTTTTATTAGATAGTGCAGCATGGCCTTGGAAATATTGGTGGAGTGAAACCTGGAAGTACCTTTTTAAAAAATGACATCAGTGCCACACTGGAAATGAGGTCTTGAATGTTGAAATGTGTGAACCAATCAGAATGCCTTTATTTTCACTGCACAAATGTACAACGAAATTTAGTTCATCATAGGAGAGCAAAGCCGCTACATACGTGTGCGCCACCACTCTTGGGCACTTCAGCCCAAGGGTGTCCCATGTTAACCTAACTGCATGTCTTTGGACTGTGGGGGAAAACTGGAGCACCTGGAAAAACCCACACAGACATGGGAAGAACATACAAACTCCACACAAAAAGGCCCCCGTTGGCCACGAACCCAGAACCTTCTTGCTGTGAGACAACAGTGCTAACCACTTACACCACTGTGCCACCCACTGTGAATTTATTATACTTAAACTTTTTGCCAGAACACTATAAAAATGAATGATTTGTGACTTGGAGTCAGATCGCTCTGCAGACTGACTCAGCTTTTGTTAATCAATTTAATAAAAGGCTAAACTTTTCTGCAACCTCTTTGACTGAATTATTCTTGCTTGGGAGCCTCCAGTGAAACTCATTTCTCAGTACATTGTGGTAGGGAAAGAAGGTGCTGCTTTATAGGTAGACAATAATGATTTTATTCAGGAGTGGTACATATACCAGGAACAAAACCACATGTGATGTTTCTTGTAAGTGAGGGTTATGAGGCCAAAGATTTGGGGTATATGGTTGAGTAGATACTGTTGACTGGAGCAATACAGAAAACCCATTGGTATTCCATACCTCTGATAGTTCAATAATAAAAATACTTTGCACAACAGTATTGATAGCAACACCTCAAGGGGTAGTTGTGAAAGAGGAGGAGACAGAAAATCTAGTGAAACAGGTAGTTCAGATGACAGAGCAAGAAAGCTTGTTGAGACAACAAATGCTAGAACAGATACCAGATGTGTTATGGTCAAAACATGATACAGATGTAGGGTTAGTAAAATCTGCTAGCCCAATTAGGATAGAGCTAAAACCTAATATTAAATTGCCTAGAAGATTTCAATATCTTCTAAAACCATAAGCAGGAAAAGGGATTGAAAGAACAATACAGGGTTTAGTCACAGCAGGAATGCTGGTAGAAACATGTAGTCCCTGCAATATACCTTTCTTCCAGTCCAGAAGGCTGATAAGTCAAAATGGAGGTTAGTACATGATCTATGTGCAGTTAATGAAGTAGTGAGAAAGATTGTCCAGCTAAAGTGTCAAACCCTCACACATTACTTGCCAATGTTCCTCCTGATGCTAAGTATTTTACAGCCATAGATCTTTGTTCAGTTTTTTTCAGTGTACCATTGGCTGAATAATCTAGATATCTCACTTACAGTACACTTACACTAGAATGCCACAAGGGTTTAAGCATTCTCATCATGTGTTCAATCAAGTGTTAAAACAAGATCTGGAAGAGTTGGACCTAAGAAGTACTGTCCTTCAGTATGTGGATGACCTTTTGATTTTTTTCTCCTATGCAGGAACAGTGTCATAAGGACTCAGTGGAGGTGCTGCTAAAATTGGTGTAGGGAGGACATAAGGTATCCCAGTCTAAGATGCAGTATTGTCAGCCTCAGGTAGAGTATTTGGGATGAATAGTGGCACATGGGACATGAGCAATCTTCCCCTTACAGTTAGAGGGCATTGGTGAAGTACCACAGCCTATGACAGTAGGACAGATGATGACCTTTTTAGGGATGACTGGTTTTAGTTCAGACTGGATAGAGGACTATGCATTGAAAATAGCTCCTCTTAGACAAATGATGACTGAGGCAGGTATTATAAAGTTTTTATGCACATCATTGAGATGGACATCAGATGCCTTAGTAACCTTTGAGACTCTAAAACAGGAATTACAAACAAATCCAGTCTTAGCATCATCTGATTACACGAAGCCTTTTCACCTATATGTAGCTAACAGGCATGACAAATATGTGTCAGCTGTGTTGATGCAGGAGACTTGTAGTGGCAGAAAGAAACAACCTGTAGCATATTATAGTACTAAGTTGGTCAGTGTAGCCCAGGGATGTCTGCCCTGTTCCCAAGGCTTGGCAGCAGTTCATTATGCATATGAAAAAGTATCTGTCTGGTCCATGTGATCTACTCAGATCACAAAATTATTGAGCTGCTTGAAAACAGTAGATTTGTCCTCACACAGGCAATTGATTTGCAATCTATGAGTTTACTAACTTATTCAGATATAACTCTGAAGAGATATACAACAGTTAATCCAGCAGAGCTACTATCATTTCAGTTTGAAGGGAAACTACATAAGTGTGTGGCAGATTCACTGACTCTCTCTAAATTAAGACCAGACATAGAGTCTGTTCCATTAGAGGCACCCAATGTTACATACTTTGTTGATGGTTCCTGTTTTAAGGATCACGTGGGCAATCATGCAGGTTACACCATAGTTGAAAAAAGACAAGATGGATCTTTTCCAGTAATAAAAGCTGAACAATGTCAGCAACCTTGTTCTGCTCAGTTAGCAGAATTGAAAACTCTAACAGAACCCTATAAGTTAGTGCAAGGTAAAGCAGCAGAAATATACACAGATTTGGCTTATGTTTATGGTGTGTGTCATCTTTTTGGAGCAGTTTGGAAACAAAGGGAATTTAAGAAACAAATGGTTCCCCAATTCAACACCTCGGTCAAATATTAGAGCTAATGTCACCCATGATGATGCCAGCTAAATTAGCAATTATCAAATGCCAGGCACATAAAAAAGGGAATGATTTTGTTATTGAAGGTAGATGCAGCAGATGAGGCAGTAAGACAGGTCTCAAAGTGTCAAACAGCTACGTATATTTGTGCAAATGGTTTCTGTAGAACCTATCACCACCTTGGAAGACATAGCCACACTGCAGCAACAAGCTGCCCCTGATGAGAATTCATTATGGGGACAAAGGGGGAGAGCTAGAGATAATAATGTGATATGGAAAGCCCATGATGGTTTAATCATTGTACCAGTAGCCCTCCTCACTATCTTAATAACAGATGCACATGGTTTAGACCACTGTGCAAAGGGGGAGATATTAAGGGAAAAAAAAAAAAAGGTTATTGGTCACCATGTCTTCAGGCTATGGTCAACAAGGCATTAAGCACATGTGAAATTTGTGTTCAAAACAATGTCAGGAAGGGAATTACAACTCCATTAGGTCACATACCAGTGCCGGAAGGACCATTTAGGCATTTAGTCATAAATTATGTGGACATGATCAACAGAGTTCAAGGAAAAAGCTACATGCTGGTAGTAATAGACAGGTTCAGTAGATGGGTAGAAGCTGTGCCATAAAAAGATCAAGGTGCTCAAACAGTTATTAAATTTTTGACTAGGGAACTAATCCCTAGATTTGGCATTCCAACAGAAATAAGTTCAGACAATGGATCAGCTTTTATTCAAAAAGTGGTGAAGTCAGTGTTACAACATTTGAGAATTAAGCAGATGGTTTCTGTAGAACTATGTACTTGCTGCATGTACCATTCTCAGTCACAAGAAATGGTGGAAAGAATAAATGTAATTCTTAAAACTAAGCTGAATAAGATCTGTGCTAGTACTAAATTGAACTGGATAGATGCATTACCATTGGCACTTTTGAGTTATCATATGCAAGTGAATAGAAACACACATCTAACCTCATATGAAATGCTTACTGGAAGACCTATGCCAGTTCCGCACTTGAGGGGACCTTACAAAGGCCCACCTCTCAAGCAACTGCAGATGGAGCTGAGAGAATACATGAGGCAATTAACTACAATACAAGTTACATATTCACAGGTACAAAGCAGAGCACCAGTGTCAGAGGCAGAACCAGAAAATCCAATTGAGCCTGGAGACAAAGTGTACCTCAGAGTGTTCAGAAGAAAGTGGAATGAGCCAAGGAGAGAAGGTCCCTATGTGGTGGTAAGTGTAACTCCAACAGCCATCCAGGTGCAGGAAAACACTACATGGTACCATCTTAACCACTGTACTAGATTTCCTAAACATGGCTTACCAAGGGTTCAACCTGAAAATGAAGGAACACCTGAAGATACAGCAGGTGAAGCCAATGAGGAGAGACCCTCAGATTCTGGAGATGAAGAGCCATCTGGAGTTCTCCCTGGTGAACAACAAGAGAGACCCCCCCCAGAGAACCAGAACCAGAAGAACCACATGAAGACCCAGACAAAGATAACTCAGACACCAGAGAGTCTGATGCAGGATCAGGTGAGCACAGTGATATGCCAGGGAGGATGGATCACAGTCTGTCTGGTCATGCTGGCTTGCCTGTCGATAGCACATATGCTACAACTGAACCAACTGCAACTACTCCAGGTGAAGCAAGAGAAGAACCAGAGTTCTACACAATTGATTTCTCAGCCCTCGACTGGTCAATATAATATCAACACTAGCTTCATGGATGAGGTAACAGAGAGACAGGACAGAGAGCAAGGGAGACAACTTAATAATTGTGTCCTTGCTTTAACTGTAATAGCAGCCAATCAAGGTGACATATCGTTATATAGTTACACTGAGTTTTGTCAAAGACAACATTAAGGGTCCAGGAATGATTGGCAATCTAACAACAAAGGTAGTTTTCTGGGGATGGGCAGGGAATGAACGATGTGAACTAACTGGAGAAGTAGTGTTGACAGTTAAATGTGTAAAAAGTAGTTGTGTGAATCTAGAGACAACAAAGGTAATGGAGCTTAAAGCTAATAAAGTTAACACACAACTGTGACTGAAAGGGCAAAGAGAGACAATAGATATAACTGAGTAAAGAGAAAGAAGATATTGGGGAAGCACTAGAAACAATAGATGGTACCAATGGGATCAATTCACAGTGAAAGATTGTATCATGTCTGATTGTTTGGTATGCTCACTGTCCTCAATGACAAATATAGTTGGAGTTCCAAATCCACATGCAGTGTCTTGCAAAAGTATTCATCCCCCTTGGGGTTTTGTCCTATTTTATCGCATTACAAGCTGAAATTAAAATGGATTTTGAGGGGGTTGGCAACATTTGATTTACACAACATGCCTAACACTTTAAATGTGCAAATTGTTGTTTTTTTATTTATTGTGACATGATTAATTATATAATTAAGATGAAAAAAAAAAACCCACCAGAAATCTGGAGTGTGCATAGGTATTCACCCCCCAAAATCAGTACTTTGGAGAGTCACCTTTTGCTGCAATTCCAGCTGCAAGTCTCTTGGGGTATGTCTCTATAAATTTAGCACATCTAGCCACTGGGACTTTTGCCCATTCCTCAAGGCAAAACTGTTCCAATTCCTTTAAGTTAGATGGGTTGCATTGGTGTACAGCAATCTTCAATTTATGCCACAGATTCACAATTGGATTAAGGTCTGGGCTTTGACTAGGCCAATGTTTCCCTATAACCACTCCAGTGTAGCTTTAGCAGTATGTTTAGGGTCTTTGTCCTGCTGGAATGTGAACCATCATTCCAGTCTCAAATCTCTGGCTGACTCAAACAGGTTTTTCTCCATAATTGTCCTGTATTTAGTGCCATCCATCTTTCCTTCAATCCTGACCAGCTTTCCTGTCCCTGCAGATTAAAAACATCCCCACAGAATAATGCTTCCATCACCATGCTTCCCTGTAGCAATGGTGTTCTCAGGGAGATGGGAAGTGTTGGGTTTGCACCACACATGCCATTTCCCATGATGGCCAAAAAGTTAAATCTTCTTCCATGTGTTTGGGGAGTCTGGTACATGCTGTTGGGCAAACTCCAAATGTGGTTTCTTTATTTTCCTTTTTTTTCTGGCCACTGTTCCATAAAGCCCCACTCCATGGAGTGTATGACTTTAAGTGGTCCTGTGGACAGATACTCCCATCTCCGCTGTGGATCTTTGCAGCTCCTTCAACTGTTATCTTTGGTGTCTTTGCTGCATCTCTGATTAATGCCTTCCTTGCCTGGTCTGTGAGTTGTGGTGGGTGGCCTTCTCTTGTCAGGTTTGTAGTGGTGCTATATTCTTTCCATTTTGCTATAATAAATTTCAGAATCAGAATCAGAATTACTTTATTAATCCCCGGAGAGAAATTCAAATTTGCTACCAAGCTCCTGAATCAAAGAAGTAAACATATCTAAAAATAGAAGATAAAATCATCTGAAAAAAGAATGAATAAAAATAAAATAAATTTAAATAAGTTCAATAACTTAAGTCAAAGCAAAATGAAGTGATTTTATATACAATGATTCCTATATACATATATTGCACCTGAGTTAAGAATACAGTATACATGGTAAGACAGTGTACTACAGTTATACAGTGGCATTGTACAGCTTGACTGCAACAGGTAGGAATGATATCCTGTGTCTCTCAGTTGTGCAGCGTGGAAGAATCAGCCATTTACTGAATGTGCTCCTGTGGCTGATCAGCTCCTCATGTAGAGGGTGGGAAGGACAGTCTAAGATTGTTTGTTTTTATTTTGGACAG
>JAOANJ010000014.1:37550794-37564742 GCA_026413345.1 Ariopsis seemanni
CTCATGTTTAAAGTCATTAAAATTCTGTAAAGCTGCTTTGCGACAATGTCTATTGTTAAAAGCGCTATAAAAATAAACTTGACTTGATAAAATATACAGTATTAGCAGATTAAACTGTGATAAGGGAATACTGTAGAATCCAAAAAGACCAACCCGACAAGCTTTATTGTTGTTGCTGCCCGCAATGCATTTTTGAAGAGATTTTTGTTCGCACTTGCTTCTATCCACCAGACTGCTTAGATTTAACAACGGCTGCTAACATTTTGCAATAGCAGGGGTCATCAACTGGAAAATGTTTCAGATGACTAAACCAAGTAATTGAAAAAAAAATGTGGTAGCAGAGCTCATAAATGCATGGTTCTGAAGCAGATTCTCTGTTGCCACTTATCTAATCACATTATTTATGTCAATGATGTAGCTGAAGGCAGTTCAGACCACAGACTAGCTACAGGGCTAAAGGCATTTAGTCAGATAGAGAAGAAGTTACAAAGCCTTAGATGCAGGTCTTATTTACTCTCTCAGGTCTGATTAGCAAACCAACATTGCCTGTTTGAAAAAAAACAAAACCCCAACAACAACCAATAACTGATGCCAAATACAGAATTTTTAAAGGTGAATCAATAAAGAAGTATGTGTTTATTCCCCATCTGCATCACCTGTTCTGGATCTTTGCCGCTAGTCAACATTGATAATGTGAAGCACCAGTATGACTCACACTTAAGTACTTCAAATTATCTTATATGTAGCTAATAAAGTAATCATTAATGGTTAAGCATTGATCTTACTCGTGTTAGTTACTCATCTGGATGTTTGTAAGAAAGGAATTTTATGTAACCGGACTTACCACTGATTAATAGCATTATCTGACAAACTGTGATTCTGTTTTTGTAGGTGATACCACATTTCAAGATGAATATTTTTCATTTTGCTCTGCATTATGTATCAAATTATGTGTATAGTATAGCATGATCTACCACGAGTTGGCCTAGTAGTTAGCGTGGCCACCTCTCGACCGGGAGATACTAAAGACCATCATAAAAATACTGTAGGTACCCTATGGGTACATGTGGCTACTGCTTATAAATAAAATTGTTTCCTGATCCCATGTCCATACAGTAAATATGGCATATATACATGTTATCAATTATACTCGCCTCATCTCTTGCAAGCATCACCAAGCTGTGAGCAGCATCAGGGGTCGTAGTATTTTGGTTACCAATTTTGTTTACTGTATTTTGTTCAAAATACAGCGCTGTGAACTAGATCTATTTTCAAAATAGTAAGAAAAGCACTTGTTCATGAATTGTCTTAGAAGCATTATTTATAACTAATTTTGTTCACATTTTGTTTCACAAGTGTAGTGTAAAGACTAAAATAAAAAATTAAAGCGAATAGCAGAAGTTTGACCAATTATACTTTCAACTTTGACTCTTAGTTTTCACGAAGGAGCTGATTTATTCCCACATGGGACTTTTGTAATTGCAAACCGAGCAGATCGCTCAAAAGGTTCCAAAGTTGTCTTCGCTGCCTTCTCGAGTTTTTGTTGAATGGCTGGAATTCTTGGCGTAAATATCTGCCAAAAAGCTCAAAAAAACGAACAAAACCTTTCATTTGACCTTTCAGAAAGACCAAACAAAAGCTGTGATGATCAAAAGGTAAATTATCTTGAAATAAACACCACTTACTTGATATCGAATCAGTAGCTTCGACGAACCACAAGGTGAATTTTGTTTATCTTTTTATCTGCCGATTATCTTCTGGTACTACGAAGTTATCACGAGGTTTCTCTTATTTCGTTTCTGGTTCTGATTGGTTCCGACGTTTATCAAGATGTAGAACAGGTAATCAAACTTGATCAGGATAAGTGCTGATTGGTTATGAAGTTTTCCTATTGTTACTCTCATTCTTATAACACGATCACATAATGGCTTCGCCACTCGTTCTTGTGTACCTTTGATAATGCAAGATCAATTGTTCATATCGCAAGATCACGATTCGCCATTCTGGTGATCGTAATGCTTGTGCGCTATTGTTACACTCATTCTTACGTTCTTACAACACGATGACCTAGTGGCTCCGCCTCTACAAGGCACTTGCCACAATAAAAATCAGTGAAGAATCAAGAGAGAAGAAGCGATTTTCTTGAAATGTGGACGACGTCGGATGAACAGCACATGATGGCATAAGCTCATCGTCTGTTGGCCAGATGAGCTAATAATAATAATAATACTATATCTGGTAACTCGAGGCAACATACTTTAATTCCTAACAAATCCCTAATTCACCAGCGTACTTTACACCATAGAATGGAGGTGGAGGTGAAATAGAAAATACAAGTTTTGGTTGACAAAAATATCGAACTGCACAGACCTTCCTGCAGTGTCCAACTTTGTGGCTCCAAAGGAAATGGGTTACTCTAAGGAGCAACTTTCTAACTTCTGATGGAATCTGAAAGCTGATTGGTTGAGATTAATTTATGAGAATACAAACAATCCCAAGTCTCCCCCATCCTTAGTCTCCCTGCTCTCCCCTACCATAAAACACGGTGTATGTGCCTAAAAAACACCACCGTCTGAAACTGCCTTCTTATAGTGAGTTACTGCCATGTCTACAACGTAGCATTAGTAGCAGTAATTTAGAAACTGTTTCCTTTGTACCACCACTTGCCATCCGGCAAAGATGGTCTACCAGTTTAAACAACTCGGCCTGTGTTTTGGCAGCGCTGGTGAGACTGAGCTGGATTTTACAGCCGTGTAGTAACTATGACTTGGATTTTAATTAACACTTCTCATATATAAAATATTTTTTTTGACCTGCATGCACAGATTTGCTCATTATTCTCAGATTGCTCTTGCAATTCTCCAGCTGGATCAGAAACGCACAAGGGAGGTTTGGCGTCGATGTGAACGGTTGATACATGAAGACTTTGGCTTGGCTTGTACTACACTGATTAATTGCTTAATCCATGATGGAGGAGAGCTCTGATGTAAGTTCCACTGATCTTTTTGTTTTGTG
Source organism: Ariopsis seemanni (assembly GCA_026413345.1). Classification (NCBI taxonomy): domain Eukaryota; kingdom Metazoa; phylum Chordata; class Actinopteri; order Siluriformes; family Ariidae; genus Ariopsis; species Ariopsis seemanni. The sequence goes on from JAOANJ010000014.1 coordinate 37,553,810, forward strand.
TACCACATTTGTATGTAATGCTGTTTATTTATCATTACGTCCCATTGTTTGTGTGTTGCGTAGTGCTCTCCTGAATCGTTGGCTAACGATGATCGTTATGTGATGGCCAAACATGCGGCCGTGTACCCATCAGCTGAAGAGCTAGAGGCTGTCCAGTCTCTGGTGTCGGTGGTAGAAGGAGGACTAAAGCACGTCTCTGACTGGCTAATGGATTCCACCAAGGCCAGTGCTCTTGTATCTACTGAACCTGCAGAACCCAACCCAAAGTTAGTCCCTCAGGATTTCTCGTCACTTTTTATACATTTATATCTTTTATTTATTTGTAGCATTCAACAACGGAGTAGGTTGTTTCAAGATCCTTTAACACTCCAGCCATTGTTGTTTAGGTCTGGAGGGCCACTGGTTGGCGTCATGCGTGTTGGATCTGTGGCTAAAGGCCTCCTCATCAAGGGTCTGATGGACCTCGAGCTGGTTTTGCTGTGCCGAGAAAATCCTACTAAAAATCTGCTTCTCACAATCTGTACCAACCTGCCACTGCAGATGAAGGTTTGCTGGTTTTATTTAGAGCATTCCCACTGAGACCTCTGCAAGCTTTTGTTTCCTTTAGAACTGGACTGAAACTGCTACTGGTGTATTGGCCTTTCTCGAAATAACCAACCTGCCTGAAATGCATCACTGATGCACCTTGTTTTCTGGAATGTGTTGCGCTATGAGCGACTCTCCAGTGGACATAATTAAGCTGCAGAAAATGAGTCTAATTGCAAAACAGCCCATTTGTACTGGGCTTTGATTAAACTACATTAGTATTGTGCATCTTGGCTTTAGACAATACCATCAGCACTTGGCAAATGGAGCTAACCTGATTACTTGTAGCAACTTCCCACTGTAAGTCAATTTATACAGTATTTAAAAAAAATGTATTTCTAAAGGAGCTAGCTTTGTAACCTTGACACATTGGGCACATTTTATTCGCGACATGTAGCCGAGTCTTTTCTCTCCTCCTTTGCAGAAACTGTCAGAGGATATGCACACAGTGCAGCCCTGCATTCCAGAGGCAGCTATTCTAGTGTTCAAAAGCAGCAGACCTGATCTGCCTTTGAGGGTCATCCTTACTTCAATGCAGATGAAAAGCCAGGAGCTGGAGAAAAACCAAGGTAACAGCCTTCGAATGTCGTCGAAACTTGTAACAGTCTTGGCGAAAAAGGATCAGCGACAGTACGACCCACAGAAATCATTCTCTGATCAAATTGTTATGCAGTTTTACATATTGATTCACCAAGAGAGACTGATATAGCTTCTTGATGAGTCAACTCCGCATCCGAGTTGTCTCGGCGTTGTGCCGGGTGCTACCGGATTCTTGTTTCTTTTGACGCAGCAGCTGGTGTGTTGTTGTCGGGGAGCCCTGGGATCCGGGCTTCCTTCTTTCTTTCTTTTCTTTTTTCTTTTTTTCCTCCTCTCACCCTCCTGTCACACCATGAAATTGACTCCTAACAAAAAAAATTTCCGAAGCATTTACTCCATTAATTTTCCCCTCTTCTTGCTGATCTTTTTGGGAATGTAGCACAGATACGTTTTCTTTCACGAGGGCACTAATGATATGAACTAGCATTGTATTGTTGCCACTATTACAGCTTATAATTATGAGCTCCCACAGTTGGGCTTGTTAGAATATTTGTTCTCTCAGGATTTCCTGGGATGACATAAACACGACCAAATGTGAACAGAAAATACCAGCATGCAGCTAAAGACGAATGAGAAGAATCAAATCGCTGTACCTAACAACGCAAACTTCATGGTGATTATGGCGTTCAGGTTTCCTGGCTTCTGGTCCAGAGCTCATGCTAGTATTTTTAGTTCTTGCTTATATTGACACATTTGGTCTGCTTACTGCTTAATGTCTCTGATCTGCATCTTGAGTTGATGAAAATGAGAAAAATCAGATTTTTTTTTTTTAATTTTGCATGAAAAACCATGTTCTTAACTCAGTCAGATCAGTGGGATCCTAAGTGTAGTATTGCACTTTTCTGCCAGTGCATCCTGACAGAAAAGCTCATGGCGAATCTGTTGTGTGTCCTGTTCTGTTCTTCTCACCAGTGGAAAACACAAAAGTGAAAGATCCGTCTGATCTGCTGGACCAGCAGAGATGCCTGCTTGCTCTGGCCTCTCTGCGCCATGCCAAATGGTTCCAGGTTGGCCATCCGTTTGCACTATTTGGTTGTTGTAGCCTTTCAACATGGATAAACACAAGAATCAATTCACAGCTTGAAACAATTTGATATTAAAAGCCCAACACTGTCCTTTCAGGCTCCCGAAATCAGACAACTTTCATTCCTCCTCTGAATGACCCAAACTGAATGAAACACTCTTTACCTTTATTCCAGCACTCACCTTTCCTCTTTGCTTTACGCTTCTGAATTGCATGACATCTTTTGTTTTTGTTCCATATTTGTATATCTTAGTTTAAAAATAAATAAATAAATAAATAAATAAATAAAGGTGTGGTCTGACTTCCGCAGGTCCGGGTGAGTGGGAAGAGATCCTGTCTCATAGTCATGCGGATCCTCAGGGATATATGCAACACGAAACCAGTCTGGGCTCCTCTGAAAGGATGGGTGAGTTGGGTGACTGTTGAATCAGCATCATTGATAGTCAAGATTCAGGTGATTAACACAATATGGGATTAGATTTCGGTGATAATATGCAAGGTATGTGCACTGTATAAGTATCTGCTACTGTGTCACAGTTTGGTAGACCAGCTGTACTGCAGAGAACCAGTGAGATTTGAAATGGATAGTTAAGATCAGTGTTGTAGTCGAGTCCGAGTCCAGTCTTGAGTCCCCAGTGTTCAAGTCCAAGCCATTAAAGGCAATTTCAAGTCAAGTCCACTATTGATCCGAGTCGAGTCCGAGAACAAGATTCCACCTGCACCGTTTGACGGTGGTTTTTGCTGCCTTTATCTGAAACAGTCTTTGCTACTGTGTTGGACTAACGTTACTGCCCGACTGCCCCATTTTAGTTAATACGCTCAGCAAGCCCCGCCCACTATCAACAGAGCAAATAACATGAGAGAGGGTTAACACTAGCTAGTTCATTGCTCAGCAAGCAAGCCCCGCCCACTATTAACAGAGCAATGAGCATAGCGTGTCACTTCCTTCTCTGGGTGGAGTCTTGCCAAATGACGATGGAAGTTCGAGGTTGTCCCCGTCATCTCCTCGATAGTTCTTCTACATATGGAACACACAGCAGTACATTTTTTCCCACTGCACGAGAAGTCTGTATGAGCAAAGCGGACATTCTCTCGAGGGGCGTTCTCTCCAGGCATTTTAGCGCCATTTATGTTAGTTTGTTCCTGAACATGACGTATGCAAAGGTGAATGTGCATTCTCTTGCACGAAATATCTTATGGGAAATTATTATGGCATGTTACAAAAAAATAAAGAAAAAAATCCGAGTCCTGGTCTCCAATTTACGAGTCCGAATGGAGTTAATACACGAATATGAGTCCAAGTCTGAGTCATCAGTGCTCAAGTGCAAGTCAAGTCACGAGTCCCTAAAATTAGGGCATGAGTTGGACTCAAGTACTACAAGCCTGCACCTACTTATAAAATCCATCCTAATGTTACTGGTAATGTATGTGTTCACTGACAAACAAATTGCACTAATTTTTTATCGCTGGCTGGATGAATGTCATTAATACTGAAATAATATTGCTATCACGGTGGTTATACTGTATATGTGCTAGCAGGATTAAGCTAGTGTGATTAAATGAGCCTTTTTCCTATTGAACCTCTTGATTTTTCACATTTTTTAAAAATAGAAATAGCTAACAGTTTGTATTAGTACATGTACGGTACATAGGTACAGTCTTCTTCTCCTTTCGGCTGCTCTGTTAGGAGTTGCCACAGCAGATCTGTTCTGCATATTTGATTTGGCATAGGTTTTACACCAGATGTCCTTCCTGATGCAACTCTCCCTAATGTATCCAGGCTTGGGACCAGCACTAAGTACGCACTGGCTTGTCCAGCTCCAGTGGCTGGGTATTTTACCTAATCTCCATGTCTTTGGACTGTGGGAGAAACCGGAGCACCCGGAGGAAACCCATGCGGACACGGGGAGAACATGCAAACTCCACACAGAAAGGCCCCCTTCAGCCATGAGGTTCGAACCCAGAACCTTCTTGTTATGAGGCGACAGTGCTAACCACTACACCACCGTTCCTAAATAAATAGATACAGTATATGATGATAGATTGTGTCATGAAGTTAGCTTGATGGCTGCAGTCGGTGTTTTCTGGGAAAGTTGTCAATCACGTCATTTCCAAACGTATTCACACTTTCTTAATTTATAGTAGAATAACATTTTAAAAGCTAATTTCTGGGGGAAGATTTTAAAAAAATGTGCAGACTATAAATACCATAGGCTCATGAGGGACAGTTTTGTGTGTGTGTGTGTGTGTGTGTACCAAGTGATGAGCTGACAGGTTCTGGAATGTTCTTTTAAGAGACAGCAGCATCTCTTTCTCTCTCTCTCTCTCTCTCTCTCTCTCGTCTACATTCTTTCTGGCGTACAGTAGGTGATGAAGGATACTTGTAGCCTCATGTTAAACACAATGTTACACTGCTTATCTTTATTGCTTAATATTCCTATGTGTTCATGATTTGCAGCGACGTTCACCATGCTCTCATTTCAGACCCGAGATTTTCCTTGCTCTTTATTACACCCTATTCAGTTTTTCCACTTTTCCATGTGTAACTATAATCATAACAGCACTAATAATAAATACCACCAACATTACCTACATTGTTGTTTCAGAAATGCAGATTTGTGACAGGGTTTGCATCAGGGCTAATGTCACACGACCTTTCTAAAACAGGATGTGAAGTTTGTGGAAGTGTTCAGTGGGAAAAAATCCACAATTTTCCATGCACCTGAGATTTAGTCAGCCAAATCAGCCAAAGGCATGTTTTTTGTCAAATATCATTGCCTGAGCATGTCTGATTTTTAAAAAATTATTTTATTATTATTATTTTTTTAGTATTGCACTGGAACTATGAATCTAATAAAGCAAAAACTAGTGGAAGTCCAACACGGAATTTCTTTTCCATAAATACAGGCCCAAATGTTAATATACACGATTTAGCGGTAGGTAAGCCATGCAATATAATTTTCAATATATTATGCATTTTAAAACATCAGGGAGAGTCTGTTTTTACAAATTTGCCAATTTAAGTTGAAAATGGAACTAATATCTTCCACATAACCCATAGGATCTTCTTGTAAAAAAAAAAAAAGATAATGAAAGCTTTCTAAGCCTGTCTGTCAAGATCGGTAGAGGAAGCAGATGCAAGTGCAGACGATTTTTTCAGTAAAGTTCAAATAAACAACCAACACATGAAAACAAGGACCATAAATATGAAAGTCATGGCCTAAAGGTTAGAGAAGCAGCTTTGGGACCAAACAGTTGCTGGTTTGATTCCCTAGATCAGCAGGAATGGCTGAAGTGCCCTTGAGCAAGACACCTAACCCCCAACTGCTCCTCAGGCTGCTCTGGGTATGTTGTACATCTGCTAAACGGCGTTAATATAATGTAACGAAAGATGGGGTGTACTTGAGATGGAGTACAATTGTGGTGCATAATAGTGTTCACGATTCACTTTAAAGGACAAAAATAGTAAAAGAAAATTATGATAGTATTCAATAGTATAGTTATCAACCTGGATAATGTGTTTGGAAAATTGAGAAGCTCTAAGCGGTACTTGAAGGTATTACAAAAGTGCACTTGACTTTTAATTCTGAGAATAAATTTTTTTTTTCCCCCCTAATGTAACTTGACATACACGATTCTACCTGATTTAATACAGTAAGTACCTTGTTATTTCGACGGTCATTTCTGGTTACTTCCTGTCTCTACTTTGGTAATGTTCGAGTAAAGGTTATTACAGTCAGTTGTGTATAAAACCAGACTTTTTGACGGCTCGAGCACTGTTTTGGAAGGTTTTAGAGAGCTTCTGGTAAAAATAACATTTTCGCTTAATAGATCATGCTGAGGTTTTTTTTTTTTTTTTTTTGGATCATCATTTGCCCATATGCTCATGCTTTATAAACTGTTATTCAGGTAACCATAACGACTTAGGAGAATCGTCTCTACGCGCACATCTTCTTTTCTGTCTTCTTGTTTTTCCTCTTTTGTTCGTGTTAGACTAATCACACGGATGAGTGACACGCACATACAGGAATGCTCTGTTGTGTATTATCTATGTAGTGTTCCTGACTAGTGACCTCTCCTCTGAGTTTGCTCAGCTTCACCACTAATCTTTCATATGAAGCACACTCCGTTCTCTGCTCCTGTTTTCTTTAACCGTGCCAGCGCAAGGACTGGGGAATGCGCTGCAGCCGTACAAACGTTAAAGAGTGTATTTTGGTCCACGGGGCGGCAGTCGAGTGTGAAATTGCGGGCCTCTGTGGCCGAAAGCAGTGAGGGCAGGAAAGACTTTACAGATGAATGATTGGAGCGTTCACAGAGAATTTGAAACCCATTGTGGTGCAAATGTACAGTACAGACCCTGTTCTTGGTCAGCGCAGTGGTGGGTTTTTTTTTTTTTTTTAAATGTATGTATGAAAAGGAAGTGTAGATGCATGCTCAAAATCATGAATTGCAAATTAATATTTTTGTGTTCACGCAGTATAAACCGCGCTATCCGGTGTCGCAAGGAATCGACACTGGAGGTTTTTTTTTTTTTTTTTCCCCTCTCTTTTTCTTAACTTAAGGTTTCTGCGAGTTTTTCGTCTCCAACATCGCCTCTGGCCTGTTCATGACTGATCTAAATCTGCGTCCAGAGATCTGTAAAGCTGCTTTGTGACACTGCCTATTGTTCAAAGAGCCATACAAATAAAATCGAACTGAATGCTAGTTTGTGGTACAGCTGAAGGCAGAGCGAGGCAGCTGGTTAAAGTTTCAGGCTGCATGTTTACGTATGCTTGGGCTCACTTTGTTTCTTTGTAATGAAGATTTGAGGAATGACGTTAGCACAGCCTCTCGGCTAATTTGCTGGTTTCGATTAACATCTCTGGCCTTGAGTTCTGCCATTTTAAGTCACCCTTTTTTGGTCAATGTAGTTTTTCAAGTATTAGATCACCTAATACATTCTCTCTCTCTCTCTCTCTCTCTCTCTCTCTCTACATGTGCCAGACATCTTTGTTGGATCTGAAGGAGCACGCCTCATCACTGGCCTCCTCGGGTTTGAAGAAGGACTCCAAGCTCAAGAGCCTGGAGATTGCACTTGAGCAGAAGAAAGAGGAGTGTATCAAACTGGAGAGTCAGCTCAAGAAGGTGAGAGACTCTGATATGCGAACAGCTCAGAGCCGAATGTCAGCAGGTATTAATAGAAACAATCAGTGTCTCATGATGCTGTACACTCTTCCATCACACCTTCAACATCTATCTCTTGGATGAGAATAGCTAGCGTGATCGCGGTTATGAATAATGAAATAGTTTAGATCAATATTGGGCTGATGGACAAAACCAATGCAGTATTGACATCCTTAAAATAACGGAGCTAAACCTCCTCTTTTGTTTCCAAATGATAAAATCCAGCGCTTTCAAGTAAGCCTCAGTCTCCATGTTGATGCTTAAATAATACTGGCTGGCGTTGAGTGGTATATCAAATACATTCCATTCAGCTAGCATGATACTGAACGAGTCAAAGACGAGTAGTTGAATGGAATATATCTGCTGTAATATCTCCAATATTATTATACATACACATTCCTTTTGGGTGCCCAATGCGTCTGTCTTTTTTCAAAATTCTCTCAATCTTCTGTATTTAACAAAGCAAACCTTGCATCCATGTTTGTTTACAAATTCAGTCATTCGCTTGCGTGGAACTTCTACGTCTCCGACATGTGATGTCATGTCTTGACAACCATGCAATATCGTAAACCATATTCAGCGCTCATTCTCCATTGGGTAGCGTGACGTAATACACACAGGGTAAGCGGTATGCTGACAATATTGCGTGCTGTCTAACCAAACCTGCTAGAAGGGAATAGAACATGTTTTTACTCCATCGAAAAAGTGTCCTGGATGGATAATAATCATTGATATTGTATTCGTACGTCTATAGAGATGTGATTCACTGTGGGTTCTTTTTTTTTTTTCCGTATATTCATATTGCATTTTTGTTTACTGCCAGAAGACAGACCTTCGTGGTTTCTATGGCAACATGACTAGCTGTATTTAAAAAATAATGAACTCGAAATGGATAAAAAGTACTGCTTGCTAAGCTTTAATAATTAAAACTAGGGCTGTCAATTGATTAAAATATTTAATCGTGATTAATCGCATTATTGTCCTGAGTTTTGACGCACGATTAATCGTATATATTTTATCTGTTCTAAATGTACCTTAGAGATATTTTTCATGTTTTTGGGGAGTGGGAGTGGACAAATGCCTGCTTTATGTAAATGTATGTGGCCAGGCCAGGAAGGCTAAGGCTGGACACATCAAAAATTATTTTTGTGGCTAGTTTTTCCCCCCACTGCATTTAAAAAATAAAGCAGTGATGATAATTTTGAGGGTTTAGTACAATTCAGTGTGATCAAAATATGTTTTCCTCTAGTTCTGTTCTTTCAGCCTCAAACTAAACAATAAAATAAACTAATCACACTCGGTGATGTGGACTCTGGGCAACAGTAGTGGTTAGGTTTTAAATAAAGATGATAAAAATGCAAAACCCCAATAAATACATTTGTTAAGCCACACAGCTCATAAAGATGTTTTCCAGTAAAATGCAGTAACTCACTGGGAAATATACAGTACACTTCATGACCAAAAACTGCATTTGACATCACACACACATTTCTCAGAATAAAACAAACTCACTCACTCACTCACTCACACACACCTGGACCATAACACGTCGTCTTTTCTCCTCTCTGGACCATCAGAAGCGTATAAAAATACACACGTTTTATGTAAACAGTCAGAATGCAACAATACAAGTTGATTCTGTCCATAAGTGGGCTTTATCACGAGGTAGTCGCTACATCGCTTGCTCGCGTTACGTCAATTCCTGATTTCCCAAACCATGATGGAGGGGCACAGAATGTGCGTACATTAATTGCGCGTCCAAAAGGAATTTGCGTAAATGCGTTATTCTCGCATTAACTTTGACATCCCTAATTAAAAGTGTAATTTTTGGCAAGTTGCTGTGGTAGAAGAGGAATAAAACATTTCAGGCCGTACTCTTAGGTGATGATTGTAGCTCTGTTTGCATCAGGCAGCATCACGCCATCCTGTCCTTGATTGATTGATTATTTTCCTGTAACATCACACCATCACCTATAGAGCGAGTCTCCCTGTTTGGATCTCATTCTCACCTTTGGCTCTCTCATGCCTTCATTCCTTGTTCGTGTGCCATGATGTTGTGTTAATTTTCTTGTAATCATCTCTTTCCGGGTTGTTCTCCGACTTCTTTTCCCTCTTTCTTCTTTCCTAAAGCACACTGAGCACATATCAGGCCATTCCTCCAGTCTTGTAAGTGCATTCTGATGTGGAAAGCCTGCCTGTGTGTGTGTACGCGTGGCTGCCGAAGGAAACTTCTGAATGTATGTGCGAGTTGTGAGGCTTTGCTTGCATGAGCTCAAGGCTTATCTGATGTTTGTTTTTTTTTGCGCGCGCACACAGGAAGTGAGACGGATTTCAGATTTGCACAGTGTTTGAGGCCTGCCTGCCTGCATGAGCTCGTCTCTTATCTAAAGCCTCATGCTGATCCGGGTTTAGTTTCTCCGCAGTGTAATATGATTTGCAGCCTGCTGTGATGCGGCTTCTATCTGCTATGCATCTATTCCCACTTCTACGCTCACATCTGGTGTTTTTTTTTTTTTTTTTTTAAAAGCCATATTGTGTATTGACTGGCACGTGAAGACTTTTACATACATGCCAACATGTAGAAGCAGAGCTTATACAGTATGTTGTCTGAGTGTCTGTGCATCTTAAATCTGTCATTTCCCACCACTGGAAAATATGTTCATGAGAAATTCAGTCGTGCACAGTGGTGGATTATGTTTCTCGGCGCTCAGCGGCTTTGCGGACGTGTCCAGATGCCGACCCGTGATCCAAGAGCAATGAAAAAGTGTTGGCGGGTGCGCTCCAGTGCTCACACAGGTCTCATAAAAAGCGTGTAAGCGATAACGCGCTGACAATGCTCGGGACGTTCTGCTGCGATCGGACGAGACGCAGAGGTGACTGACGTCCTGGCTGGCCTCGTGTAAGCGGGTGCGTAATAAGATGCAACCCAAGTGGCTCAGTTAACATGAGCGTGCACACACTGAGGCTTTCAGAACAAATTTAATGATCAAAAATGTTTGAATTGGCCTTAATTTTTACATCCGAAATCCGTGTTGGAACATTTAAGAGCTTATTTTCGAATAGAAGTCATGTAAACCGGTTATTGAATTTTGTATTGGTTGAATAGAAAAGTACAAAACATAACATGACATTCACGTTGATGTTCAGCAGATGTTCTTGGAGTCACTGTTTTTGTGGATGAATCACAAATTACCTTTTCTTCAGCGTATAGTGCACTATACCAGGGGTTCTCAACCTTTTCTACTTTAAGGCCCACCTATTTATACTTGTAAGGAGTCGGGGCCCATTAAAAAAGATCCTCAATTATTTTGGCTCATCTATTCTATTAGAATCCAATAATCTACTGTAAAGTGTATTAAGGGAATACATCACTCCCTGTTACAGCTGGGAGCCCAGGAATTAAATAAGTGTAATAATAAAACAATTTTTTTAATTCTCAGTATTGTATTTAAAACTGTATGGATGTGCCAGAAGCCAAACCATTCAGGCAGGTCATTCTCAGTCAAAAGGGATTAATGATCCAAAAGTGGAGTCTGGTCCATTAACACAAGAACTTATTGCCAT
>JAOANJ010000014.1:37807646-37819137 GCA_026413345.1 Ariopsis seemanni
ACTAAGACTGATTTGACTTCATTGATTGTGGGTTGACTCTCATTAAAACAGGATAGGTGTTATAACTTGTGCAACATGCATGCATTTTCACTGATAAAACGCCAAAGGCTAATTAAATAATCAGATGAACTGAGACAATCACATTCTGAAGCAAATTAAATAATCTTATATCGCTAACTTAAACACACAATACAAGTTACATGTATTAATCTAAATGCAGGTAAACAACGAGTGTTGTTGCTTTTGTTGTTTTGTATCCAAATGAGAGTTGCATCTTACCCATCTGTGTTCTCGCTTCTTGAAAGCCGAGCTTGTGGCCAATTGTTTTGAAACAATCTGACTTTCAGTTGTTCGTTCGGTTCTCCCTTCATTCGCTTCTTCCACGTAAGGGCAAAATATTGCTGCTGAGGCAAGCATATCCAGCAGGGAAATCAGACAGCTGGTCCACTCATTCTCCATACTGAGTACTCCGCCATTACTGCTCAGCTCAGGCAATTACTAAAACCCGGGATGGGACAAGACATCACCGGTTTTAGCAACAACCGCAGGGAGGTCACTGCCTGAGCGATAATATGTCACGTCCCATCCCATTCTGTCCCAAGTTTTACCAACAACCCTTGGCTCACACTCTGGGAGAACTGGTGCAACTGAACTTACTTTCCTTTTAAAAAATAAATAAATAAATACTTTCCTTTTCTTGTAGCTTTCTTTCACTTTAATTGTTGATACTGCACCCTCTTTCAATCCAGGCTTATAGCCAACACTCCTCAATACATCAGAGGTTTCGTACGAGTCTTCAGTAAAATGTGCAGAGCAGAGGAGAGACCACTTCATAGGCGCCCAATGTACCCGTGAACTTCTTGCAAAACGCGTCCAAATATTTGCAGTTTGAACATTCTTGGGCCATGAATGCAACGTAAATCCACCTTCTGTCGTGTTGCTGCACCCGCCATTAACAAACCTATGTGGCATGGTGATAAATTAGCTCAAAATGGAAGCTTGAAGTTGCAGTCAGCTCTGTGTTTTAGTATAGCGGAAATAGCGATGAGACCGATTGCCTTCTTGCAGTGATGTCACAGATGTCAAGGTCATTCACTCAGACCACTACCTATATGAATCATTTTAATCATAAAAATTACTATATTAGATTTATTGTTAACACTTAAAACTATTCCTATGTCATTCTTGAGGTCTCAAGGCATTTATAAACAAAAAGTGAGGCCATGGTTCTGCGTATCTCCTTTAACCCATCCATTAACCCATCCATCCACCCACCCATTCATTAACCCATCCATCCATCCATTAACCCACTCATCCATCCATCTATCCACCCATCTGTCCATCCATCCATCCATCCATGCATTAACCCACCCATCCATCCACCCATTAATCCATCCACCGACCCACCTATTCATTAATCCATCCATCCATTAACCCATCCACCCACCCATTCATTAATCCGTCCATCCTACTGAAAATTGTCTGTCTGAACATAGCATAAGGACCACAAGACCAAAGTGAGGAAAAACTGAGGTCCGTATCTGAGTAGATCAGAGAATGAAGATAATACGAGCCATATACATTTTATCTAGAGCATAATAATAGCTACACTGATCTGCATTAGATTTCTGACTGTGTCTGTGACAGATGAAACCAAGCTGAAGCTCTGGAACGTCACCAGCAGTAAGAATGTGTTACAGCTGCCCAGCATCTTCCACCACCTGCCCCATCTGCTGGCCAAGGAGACCAGCCTGCAGCCAGCCGTGCATGTCGGCCAGGGCCGCACCGGAGGTGCGTGTGTGTTTTTGCATCTCTGTCTTAACTCCCTTCATGCTTGTATCAGATACTGTGGTCCTCACTGTGCTTTTCTGATCCACTTCTGTCTCACCATATCATTCTTCTTTTAAACCTATTTATAGCTATTTTAACATCTCTCTTTCTACCACTTGCTTTCCATTAAAAAAAGCTGTTGAGCCTTTTTCATGACGGTGATGTCTCTTCAGGAGGTGAGGACCTGCTGTTCTCAGTTAGCTCTGGTCCAGCTTTGCTTCAAGCCCAGCTCTTTCAGCTATGCTTGTGCATAAACAGCATGGGGCTGTGGATTGTTGGTCCAATTTCCTACTAAACCACTGATGTGTCTATATTAGACCACTAAGAATTTGATCTATAGTCATGGTCTGGCTGTTAGACAGCTTGGCTTAAACCTTAGTAGGGTTCTTTTGGGATTGTGCTATTGTTCTGCATATGCATCATCTAATAGATGATAACATTTGGAGAGTTTATGCAAATATATGTGAATATATGTATTCAAGCCATTTGCTCACATTTATGTAAGCAGTTTTGTTGTGCACTGAAAAGCAGCAGCTCTTGGACATTTTCCCGCTACTGACTGCATGGATTTGCTTTGTCTTTCACTTTCAATTAGTCTCGCTTTCAGTTTTTCCTCTCTCAGTATTTGTCCATCTGGTTTCGCATTTTCATGACATTATGAAATTAAAGGATAACCTGCAGTATGTCATAAAAGATTAGGCCAGGATGCGTGTTAAAATGTTTTCCCGATCGCTTTACAGGCAGAGACATCAAAGCGACGCTGTCATCTGATTGGCTGAATGTTCTGTCTGTCTTTCAGTGTCGATAGTGATGGGTGTGCCCAGCGTGAAGAGGGAGGTGCACTCCTATTTGACAGACACTCTGAGCTCTCTGATGTCAGAGCTGAGTCAGGCTGAAAAAGATGACTGCGTCATCGTGGTCTTCATTGCCGAGGTAGGACTCTGAGCCCCTAGATGCACAGCTCTTTTATAGTACTGAAGGATTTGGTTTAATTCTTTGATTTCTTTGCTGTGATTTTGAGTACTCTGGTTGAATTTTTTTGTTCACGTTCACATCCAAATAATGATGTCCATGTGGTGTGTTTTGTGGTGTAGTTTATGGTGTTCATGCAGCTCAAGTGTATATTTTATTATACCCATACTGGTTTACTTCTGTCTGTCCGTCCGTATCTCCGTATTTCCGTCTGTCCGAAACGCCCTTTTTCTCAGCAACCACAAATCATAGCCACTTGGTACTTGGTACCAAACATCAGCTTGGAGTTCTATACCATGTATACCGTTTTCAGGTCTGTCACACATCGACGTCCTGTTTACCAACTGAATGTATTTACAAAACATGTAGTGTGGATTTACAAAATTTTCATAATACTTTTCTCATCAACTACAAATCACAACTGCTTGATATTTGGTACCGAGCTTCAGCTTGGGGTTCTATACCGTTTGTACTGTTTTCAGGTCTGTCGCACATCAACTTCCTGTTTACCAACTGAATGTATTTATGAAAAATATAGCATGGAATTTCAAAAATTTTGTAACATTTTTCTCAGCATCTACAAATCACAACTGCTTGATATTTGGTAACAAGCTTCAACTTGGGGTTCTATACCGTGTATACTGTTTTCAGGTCTGTCGCGCATCAACTTCCTGTTTACCGACTGAATGTATTTACGAAACATGTAGTGTGGATTTACAAAATTTTTGTAACACTTTTCTCAGCATCTATAAATCACAACTGCTTGATGTTTGGTACAGAGCTTCAGCTTGGGGTTCTATACCATGTATACCATTTTCAGGTCTGTTGCACATTGACTTCCTGTTTACCGACTGACTGTATATACGATAGTGTGGATTTTGACGCTATTTCAAGAAGCAAAATCCATCCATCCATTATCTGTAACTGCTTATCCTGTTCTACAGGGTCGTAGGCAAGCTGGAGCCTATCCCAGCTGACTATGGGCTAGAGGCAGGGTAGATCCTGGACAAGTCACCAGGTTATCGCAGGACTGACACAGAGACAACCATTCACACTCACATTCACACCTACAGTCAATTTCAAGCCACCAATTAACCTAACCTGCATGTCTTTGGACTGTGGGGGAAACCGGACTACCTGGAGGAAACCCACGCAGACACGAGGAGAACACGCAAACTCCACACAGAAAGGCCCTTGCCAGCCGCTGGGTTTGAACCCAGGACCTTGTTGCTGTGAGGTGACAGTGCTAACCACTACACCACTGTGCCGCCCCAAGAAGCAAAATGCTATTTCAAAATGACAGTTTACCAGGATGCTATTTGAAATACCTGGGGAGAACACTGCTCTTTATTTACTTGTTTCAGGGTTAATTACGTTCCTATTATGAAGTCAACATTCATAATAAAGTGTCCTATTCCTTCGATTGCTTGCATTCTGATATAAGCGAGAGTGGGGGTATACGTAAGTGAGCAGTAGCTCACAGTTGATCTTATCAAAGGTTACTTTTTATTAAAAAAAAAAAAAACTAACAACACAGCTTTATGGAGGAAAAACAACAACATAAAATGTATTACTAAGGTGCTGGGTCACAATGAGTCACCCAAATAACTTCAATGTGCCTTAGCACAGAGTCTCCAAGTGTCTGGAACTGGACTGGAGGTACGGAAGACCATTCTTCCACAGGATATTATCTCAGCTGTCATCATCGTATGATGAAAGTGATGAGTCAGAGTACCTTTGTATACTCTTTCCTCTAAGGGTACAAATGGACCCAAGCCATGCCATCACACTGTCTCCCATAGCACAACACAACATTTTGACCTTTAATTTGTCAACCATCTCTACTTACTACTACAGTAAATCTAGTAACAATTTGTGGTGCTTCAGTAAAATGTTTTCAGTGATACAACGGTCAGTTCTCGTCCACTAATTTGACTGGATAAGCAGAGTTCCAAGAGTGCTGATATTTCGTACAACAGTGCTGGGACATTTCACTGTTTGTATTACTCTTCTTGTCCATTTTAAAATTCCAACTCTACCGATAGTTTATTACACTGAAACGGTTACATTTTGTATGGGCTGTCAGTCTTTGTGTTGCATGGTAACACAGACCACTCTATCCAGCTGTGACTTCTTTAGGAACTATTCGGCCAGACCGTGTCTAAAATGTCAGTTCCTCTTAATTTCTTGTTCATAGAACTGCTGTATAAAAACATCATCACACTCACAATTGTGCTGCTGCATGGACAATTCACAGCAGTGCTGATATTCAGTACAACAGCAGTACTGCTTTGGCAATATTGCTTAATTATTTCAGTTATTATTTGAATTACGTTTTAAGATGATCGCAATTAAAACTTGGCTAAATTCTAACAGAAACTGTGTGATCATGTGTTCTCTGTGTCTCCAAGCACTGTTATACCTATATAACAGTATATAGACAAAGTAAAAACAGAACGTGAGGATTTGCAAATCATGCAAACCCTACGTTTCATCGAAAATAGTACAAGGACAACATATCAAATGTTCAAATTGATAAATTTCATTGTTGTTTGAAAAATATATGCTCATTTTGAATTTGATGCCAGCAACACGCTTCAAAAAAGTTGGGACAGGGGCATGTTTACCACTGTGTTGCATCACCTCTACTTTCAACACCACACTGTCAGTAATAGACCAACTGCTGTAGTTTTGAAAGAGAAATGTCCCATTCTTGCCTGATATACAATTTCAGTTGCTCAAGAATTCAGGGTCTCCTTTGTCATGTTTTACGCTTCATAATGCGCCAAATGTTTTAAATGGGAGACAGGTCTGGACTGCAGGCAGGCCAGTTTAGCACCTGGACTCCTTTACTACAGAGCCATGCAGTTTTAATATGTGCAGGAAGTGGTTTGGCGTCGTCTTGCTGAAAGAAGGAAGGCCTTCTCTAGGGGGTGGGGGAAAAAAAAAAAAGAAAATTCCTCAGTTTCAACATCTGATATGTTGTCTTTGTACTATTTTCAGTGAAATATAGGGTTTCCATAATTTGCAAATCTTCACATTCTGTTTTTTATTTGTGTTTTACACACAGCGTCCCAACTTTTTTGGAATTGGGGTTGTAATACTATGTGTTTGGGATCGTATCACAGAGTAAATCAAACTTCTGTGTATATGATGGCATTACAGCTAACTTGGTCCTGCTCCACACAGAAGGTACGTTTTTAATTTTCATGCGTTCAGAGATTCTTAATTTCATTTCAATCCTTTTCCATCCACATATAGTAACAATCTGCCGATTCCATGAGACTACACACCTTCACCTTGAACCTCTTGTACCAGAGCTGGCCCGACCTTGGACGATGGAGAGTTGAGGTGTCGTCTGGGAGAGCTGTCAGACTGTAAGACACACCGTCGGGATAAATTCCACTCCGGCACCAGAAAGGGAGCTCTGTTGGGGAGCATTAGCACTCTGGCTTGGGGAGAGGGGATTTCAGCAGAATGAGGGAAGATTGCAGTGACCTCATCTCAGTTTGTTGAAGGGGCACCCGAAGCGTTTGGGGGGGGATTTTCTTAAAAGAGAGCAATTTACACAGTCAAATCCTCCCTCTTTTAAAACGAGCGTCTCATTTTTGCTGAAGTGAAAAGCACCATTTCCGACGCTGAGAATCATTGCTTTTATACTTGTCACATTTAAGCGAAAATCTGTTGCATTTTTTTTTTCCCCTTTTTACTTTATGCAGATTTATTGAAAGAGATTTGATTGCTTTTGCAGATCTGCAAATTTTAGACCTAGCCCTTCGTCTCCCCCCCTTCTCTTTTCCTTGACTCCATCCTGGCACTGATGGAAACTCAGTCTGGATCCAGCCAAGGACAGGGCTTGCCCGTGGCCGTCATCTTTATCCCTCTGATTTAACCACCATGCCAGGGGAGCACTCAGCTCACGGCCTAATTTATATCCATGTCTCTCTTTTTCTCCTCCTTTCTTTCACTCTCTCTGGGGCAGTGTGAATGGGAAGTGAGGTGGAAAGACAAATGTAAGTCAGGACCAGAAGGAGGGATGAAAGAGTCAAAGGTTAGACGTGACGAGTAACATGGGGATGAAGGCTGAAAGAGCACAAGGAACCCGTCATGTTAGAGGTTTTAGATGGTATCAGACACCGCGTTCCTGTTTTAAGCCAAGAATGAAAGCTTTGTTGGTGAAGCAGGACTCGTGTATTTGTGATTTCTGGATGCGTGTTCAAGCCATCGCTCTCTGGTGAGAGTTGAGTTCTTTCTGCATTCGTTATAATCCAAGCTGCTGTTTATCTGGGGCTCAGAGAGCACCCTGGCAGTAAAGGTGTGATAACACCCGATAAGAATGCGCCATGATAACGGAGTAACACACCAAAAAACATCCTCTCTCTCTCTGCTTCACGCCCCGTTTCTCTATTCCTCTCCCCACCTCGGGGTTTTGGGTCAAGGCTGAGAACGGAAAGCAGTTTGGGAGACAGATAATGAGACAGATACCTCCTTCTTATCTAAAGCTTCATATTATCTTTACTACTCTGTTTTTTCAGAGGATCTTGACTAAGTAGACATAGTAAAGTGGGGAGAATCATCAACAGCAGCAGCCTTGTGACTTTTTTTTTTTTTTTTTCCCCCGCTCATATCAAAAAACCTGTTCTCTTTAACTACCCTCACTAAGTTGTATTGAAGTCTTGAACTAGTCTTCGAGTAAATTACATTGTCAGTGGAAATTCTCCTTTGAAAGTTGTTCATGCCTGAACTCTGGTCTTAATCAGTGTCTTGCAAAAAGCCCTGTTTGTTTCCATCTGACGGATGTTCAGCTTTGCAGTAATTAGCCTCAAAGTTCCTGCATTCTGTTGAATGAATAAACATTTTCGGAAGTTTTTCTTCTGATTTTTATTATCGCTATCAGATCTCATTCCTGTATTTATAGTGTGTATTTATAATCCTGCTCTATTGGTGGAAACGTTTAGTAAGATCATAAATAACGAGTTCTGGTTTGCTTATAAATCACACGTGTAGTTAGTGGGGGGTCTCGAAATGTTATTTACAAAGAATAATTTGCCCAAATAGAATAATTGCATTACGTCCACAGGCAGGGAGAAAATAATATGTTAATGATGATTTCACATGTGCAGATTGTTCTCAAAAGCCGTGGTGATTTCGGAGAGGTCCAGACCAACATTACTGGGGGGGAGAAAAATAAAACTGCAGATGTCAGGACATCAGAACAAAAAAATAATTAGCATAGACAAAAATAGGATTGAAGTAATGACTCTGAAAAGAGTTAATGGTTTTTTTTTTTAAATAAATCTCTATATAAAACCCATTTCACCCACTTGACAGAAAAATGCTTAAAGTCTAAAAAGTTTCTCAAAATGTTAACTCTTGTACTATTGTAGGAAAGTTGGCCATGTTTACTGCACGTACACACAGGTTATGAGATCCGTTTAAAAATACAATCGGGAGGTAAAATAAATCGAAACGTGATGTACAGGCTGTCCTGGAACACTAACGGCTTTGGCAAACTGAATGTGCAGCAAAAATTGTACATTAATACGACTTTATCATGGTCATGATTTTATAATCAGAGTCAGAATTTCAGAAAACCTGATTTTATTTATTTATTTATTTATTTATTTATTTCCTCCCTCCCTCCTTTCCTTTTTCTTTCTTTACCTCTTTCTTTCTTTCCTAATTCATAACTTTGAGGAACTTCTTAAATATAAAGACTTGGTAAATTATTATTTTTTTTTTAACTTTTTTCTTTCTTTGCTAATTCATAACTTTGAGGAACTTCCTGAATATAAAGACTTGGTAAATTATTTTTTTAACTTCTTTCTTTCTTTCTTTCTTTCTTTCTTTTCTTTGCTAATTCATAACTTTGAGTAATTTCCTGAATATAAAGACTTGGTAAATGATTCTTTCTTTGCTTGCTAGCTGGCTAGCTAGCTAGCTAATTCATAACTTTGAGGAATGTCCTGAATCTAAAGACTTGGTAAATGATTTTTAACCTTTTTCTTTCTTTCCTTGCTAATTCATAACTTTGAGGAACTTCTTGAATATAAAGACTTAGTAATTTTTTTATTATTTATTTAGTGACAACTTTTAATAAACTTTCTTCATTTCATGTAATGAAAATTAATTAGTAAATGAAAGCGCTAATTTAATACCTGCCTTTCATTCGTATGTATTTACACACGCAGTCAGCATTCGTAAACTCACTCTCTGGCTTCAGTAATCATGCTCGTCTGTGCTAGAAGTTTTCTGTTTGTGTCGACACCGCACTTTATTTTGCATCTTGAGAGAGACTTTATCGAGACAAACGTGCAGAATGAATAAGATGTGGTGTTATGCTCCTGTGAAAGACGGACCACGCGTATGTAAGTAAATCAGTTTTCATTTGTCACTGTATTGCTGTAGGCTCCTTTAGCCACTTGGTGCATATTTGCATTTTAGTACATGCATCAGTCAAATCCGCATGTATTCTAAAGTCCACGAAGGTTCATCAGTTTGTCAGTCTCGCAGGTTGGTGATTTATCTGCTCGTAAACAGGTGAGTCAGGTGGCTGTGGGGTGGGGGGGAATCGCAATTTCACAACTGATGACCATGACTATATACCCCTTACAACTTGACTAGAGGACTTTTTTTTTTCCCAGATTTATAAGGTGGCTGTGAGCCCCAAACCTCCTCCAGTTCCCTGCTGCGTGCTCTTAATGGACCTTACGTAGACAGCATGACTGCACCCCTTGGCCTCACATCGGGCACCATATATCAGCCAGCGATGAGCCTCATTAACCCTCCTCACACAACTCGGTGCTTTCATTCTCCATTGTACCTGATCCTTTCTTCTGTGTTTTTATTTTCACACATGTCCCACGTTCCCAAA
Source organism: Ariopsis seemanni (assembly GCA_026413345.1). Classification (NCBI taxonomy): domain Eukaryota; kingdom Metazoa; phylum Chordata; class Actinopteri; order Siluriformes; family Ariidae; genus Ariopsis; species Ariopsis seemanni. The sequence goes on from JAOANJ010000014.1 coordinate 37,817,323, forward strand.
GGGTCAGACAGTCCTGAAGTGGAAGTCTAAATATGGACTAGCGGCCATTTCTGTAGACCTGAAGCTCGAAGCTACAAGAGTATGTCAGGGTATATAGTTACACCGTGCTTTCAATCTCACTGTTAATCGTTTGATGTCCATGAAGATGGACATGTGTTGAGAATGTGACCCTGAGTATGGAGGCTTGGCCGTTTTCCTGAAGAGCAAATGCCAGTTTGGATACTTATATAAACTCGTGCAGGTCCACTTAGACTCTGATTGCCCTCTTCCAGTCTTGGCCCAGTTTTATTCTTAAGGATTTAATCTTTTCCCCATTTCGTCTTGGCGGAGAGGCCTAAATATGGAAAGTCTTTCCCGGGCATATCCGTCACGGACACACACACACACACCCCCACACCCCCCGAGCCTGAGCAAGCGAAGCGGAGCATTAGCACTTGCGCTGTGCATCAGGAATGGATGCTTGTCATTCTTACTGCTAGCCAGGCATGTTTGCCCTGCAGTTGTACAAACACTGGTCTGACAGGTAGCATTGCGTCGCGCCATTTGAACCGGCAAAACCATATTTTGTTTTATTATTAATTATGAAGCAGTCGTTCAATCAAAGCACACACAAGAAAATACATAAAGGGGAAGTGTGTTCTATGATGTATGAATCTGTGCTCTCGTTATTGTTACAGATGTCTTTATCATTAACTTTGTTAGATTTCGGGGAGCCAAAGAAAACAGCTTTGTGGAGTTTTTTTTTTTTTGTTTCGTAAAATATTCTGCTTTTTGCGGGTGGAGTGCTTTTGGATCATTGGTCTGCCTTTCAATCTGAAAGGCAATTTAAAGGTTTTGCAGAGCATCAAACCTCTGCTTGTTTATGGAGGCCCAGGTACCTTTGGGGAAAATGTGGACTTGAAGGTCCTGCTGGGTAACGTTTGAGTGATGAGCGATGAGCAATGCACTGAAATAAAATGTCTTTGCTGAAGCCAGAACAGCAAGTGAAATTTAGGACACGCTGGACACAAAACTGAGGGGGGAAAAGAAAGGAAAAACAAGTGTTGGATGATGACGGTGGTGATTATTATTATTATAGTAGTGGTGGTCAGGCTGAACTCAGACTTGAGTCCGATTCGTGCCCTGATTTTAAGGACTCGTGACTTGATTTGGACTTGAGCACTGATGACTTGGACTTGTGCATTAACTGCATTTGGACGCGTAAATTGGAGACGAGGACTCGGATTTTTTTTTAATTCACAAAAAAGATGTCTTCTATCAGGAATGTTTAGGAAAAGGCTGATGGCACTAATGTTCAGCATCCACATCAAAAGCATAACACTCTCACAAACACGACACTCTAATGTGCTTTATTGTAACAAATGCACTTGTGTGCATTTAAAAAAAATAACCATGTTACACAAACATAATGCATCTTTTTTGTGAATTTATTGTAGGCTATGGTATGGGACATAGCTTTGAATAGTGTGAAGATCTATCAGTGTGTGTTAGTGTTTGCGCGCATGTGTGACAGCTGTGTCATTTGTGTTGGGTGGACTCGACTTGAATCAGCAGTGGACTCAACTCAGTAGTGGATTCGACTCGGACTCAAACTCAACTCGGTAGTTGGCTCGAATCGGTAGTGGACTCGACTCGGTAGTGGACTCGACTCGGACTCTATTCGAATCGGTAGTGGACTCGACTCGGGAGTGGACTCGACTCGACTCGGTAGTGGACTCGACTCGGTAGTGGACTCGACTCGAATCGGTAGTGGACTCTATTCGAATCGGTAGTGGACTCTATTCGAATCGGTAGTGGACTCTATTCGAATCGGTA
>JAOANJ010000014.1:38235795-38253233 GCA_026413345.1 Ariopsis seemanni
AGATTATATTAGATAAAAATTTATTGATCCCTTTGGGAGGGTTCCCTCATGTAAATTAAGATTCCAGCAGCATCATTACAGATAAACAGAGAAAAGAAATAGAGAAAAAAAAACTTCTAGATAAATTAAAATATCATAGCAGCTTTGTTAGGAGTAATTAAAGGAAAACTCCACCCTGAAACACCAATGTTTAAATGTAATGTGCTTGGCACTTCTGCTGCCAAGTTGTTAGCTGGACCTGTATTTTCATTATTCACATGAAGTTGGCAGTTATCTGTTCTGATGTCACAGGAGTTTAGTCTTTCTAGCACATGTATGATGTTTTTATTAGGAGAAATGATCTCAAATTTATGGAATAATGGTCTGAGTAACCTCCTATTAATGAGAACTCTAGCATGATGTGGTGTAAATGCTGGACTCGAAGTTCTCCAAGCTGTACGATATGGTCACAAGTGAGGTTATGTGGTGATGACTTCTGAGCTGGTTAGATTGAAAGTTGCTTTGGAAGCTGATCTGTTTGAGCACAGGGTACAGATGAGGTGAGTGAGCTGGATGGACTCAAGGATTAAAGCGCCGCTGCATCTAGCGCTCTTGGTAGAGATGAAGTGGGGGCTAAATCCTACTTCCCCCACTATCAGCAGGTAGTCAAACAGCATTGTGGATAATGTAGAAAAGTTTTTCTAAAGTGAGAATTGATCTTGCCATTGATCACAATAGCTGTGTGTTATGAATAGGATTCACTGTACACAGGAAATCTGAGCTTGTCTCTAGCTAGGTCTTTTGTTTAAACCAGGAAAAAATAGTTCCATTGTCCAAACCAAGTATGTGTGAGCTATAAAAAAAATGTAGGTTTGCAAGGGTTTAAGTCATTGGGTTTTTGTTTTTTGAGAAGATAATCCAAAAAACCGTTCACGTTTATCACACCATATATTCATGTGATTGTGTTCTTCTCAATCAGTGCTTATGATGTCAGTGAAGTGAGCTTAAATAAGAGGAAGTTAATAAAGTCCCATTGTGCATGAAGTCTAGGGGCTATTTCATAAAACTTCTACAGTCTGGGCTAGAAAGAAATCAGCTGCAACCTCTACTTCATTATCATTCTATGTATTTGTTGTGGACACCTGTTTTTGGTGCTGCTGTTCTTGGTTACACAAATTAAAAAGCCTTTGTTAAGCCATTTGCTAACGAATATGCTATAGATGTGAAAATAGCTATTTTTTATGTACTTCTCCAAAGTGATTGAAGGCCTTGTTAGGGGCTGGCTATATTGTCATTGTTATACAATTACTGGTGACCCTGAAATGCCATCTGTAGGTTTCAGATCCTTTGCTGAGGATTTTTTTCTTCTTCTCATAATATGCAGAAATGCTATTTGTGCAAAAATTGCATTTTTAAAGCTTGTAAAGTTCCATGGAGTCCAAATTCTGATCACTTTCTCAGTCACAGCTGATGCTATTTATTGATGTCAGATGGTGCTTCAGTTGACCATCAGGAGTCACAGTGACAAACTGGGACTTATGGACCATATAGCACTCATGGGACACTTTTAAACCCAGTGAAATGTACTTCTCCCGGCTCATTCACAGAGCACCTGTGGGACCATGAGCAGAGAGCTTATCGCCGGAGCTCCCAGTGTGACAGGCTGTGTGTGGCCAGCACACATCCCGAGATGGTCGATACTCCTTCAACCTGTGGCTCGCACCATATCCACCACACATCAAAATGCCTCTCGGCTCACAGTAAGATGCTCAGTTAATCAGTTATTAATTTATTTGGAAGAACGAATTTTTCAACTGCTTGTTCCAGAGATCTGATCAGTGAGAACGGGCAAAAATAATGAGGTTGAATATTACATCTGCAAGAATCCAAATGCTGATCAGAGGATACAAATTTAAACTTTTTTTTTTTTTTAATGTATAGTTTTTGTGAAGCTAAATGCAATACATTTGTCCTTTAGTTCTAAGGGTGTACAAACATTTCCACTTGATTGTAGGTTTGGATTGACGGTCTACAAAACTTGATCCCATTGTTTAAGCTGTTAGACTGTTAATATCTGATAAAGAACTTTTTTCCAAGGTCTTATCAAACTGATCATTCAATTCATGATATTCATAAGCCATTTTAGCAGTAACAGTCTGGGAATTGGCTCTAAATGAACAGACCTGTGATTGTGCAGATTGATGAGTGGTAGAAGTATGAAGTGTGGATTTGACAGACTAACAATGACTTTAATATGCAAGCTGAGGGGACTAAAACACTTGAGTTTCATTCCTGTTAGTTTTTAGTTGCATATTTCCCATATATCTAATTGATGTGAACTTGATGCAACAAAACAGATATTTGACAAAGGCATTCTTTGGCATTATAGAAGTGGTTCTTTTAAAACCTAGCTGTGCTCAGGACTGACTAGATCTTGTTCTCAGGACTCTCCTTACACTCGCGGGGCACTGAGGACCCCTGGCAGGAAGGGAGTCTGAGGACCACTATCCATGCCGAGAACGAAGTGGAGGCTCACAAACTGGTCAATAATTACATGGTAAATGAACAAATGTTTTATTCATTTAATTTTAGGCACCGGGGGGCAAAGGGCTTGAGCTTTTTATGTAAGGAATAAAACGGGTCATGCTGTTGTAGGAAAATCAAAAACTGCTAAAAAAAATCCCCCCCCAAACAGCATGACCTGAATTTCATTTTTATATACTATTGCAATTCGCCAACACTTTTCAGTTTACTTATTGAAGAACATCATACACATTAACAATCTTATCTGAATTTAAATTGTAGATTCATAAGTGTTTTTAATAATTAGATACAAAGATATATATTTAATAATTTGTTGAAGGTCAAGTGAATAATAACTGAAATTAAGTCTAGGTTATTCACTCAGCCTGAGGTGGATAATGTTTTAGTGTAAAATACACAGGTGGGTTTTTTTTTTTTTTTTTTAATCTGAATAGAAATGTAATGCACACACTTGCCACTTTTCTTTGACAAGTCCTATAAAATACTTTGTTTTGAACTTGATAAGATAAATCACAATCCCACCTTTACCTTTTGAATAGTTTTAGACCAAACTTGGTAGTATCTTTAGTGCTTTTTAGAAACGGCATTTTCTTTCCTCACTTGCGGTGACGAAGTGATTGGCTGCCATTTTGCTGAGTTGCTCAAGGTGATTATCGAGAAATGGTCTAAATTTCTCGACCATTCAGCACGCTCCATTTTCTATAATCACCTCCATATTTGTACTAAAAGCTTAAGCTTGACTACATACAGGTGATCTATAAGCTATAAAAAGGATGTTTCATTGATGGTTACTGCATGATTAAGTGCCTGTTTGTTGAAAGTCCAGTGATTTTAACCTATAGCTGAGCACGTCAAGCGTTCAGCTTCCAAGGTTATTTTGGGACCGGACCCTCACTCCCATTGAAATCCCGACCTTTGTAGGTAATGTGGAGCACATGTTCAGTCAAAAGATCAATATGACTTCTGATTCATCCAGCATATTTATTTATTTTATAACTGCATGAATTAAACACACTCAGACTGTATGCTCACTTTTGGCACGTTCCTCTAAAGTGTTGGATACAGAACACCTCATTTAGACGTGGTGTCCCATGAAATTGGGGAGATTTGCCCTGTAGTCGTTTGCACAAATGTTTCACATCTAATTTGCATAAAATTAAGAACCTCTCAAGTGAAGCGTTGCTCTCGGCTTGATGCAGCCGTGACGTTCTGTCCCTCACACGTCCTCTATGCATAATTTCGGAGACAAAACCATACAGTATTATGGCACCAGATGTGGGACTTGATTTCTGATCACCATGACCCTGTACCTCTGCTTTTCTGAGTGTGTACTTGTGTGGCAGTTTGGTTTCAAGAAGTGGAAGAGTCATGTTACAGAGCGTCCAATCGAGGACAGATCGGACCAGGTGAAGGAGTTGTACTCTGAGCAGATCTTCATCAAACCCTATACAGGTCAGTGAGTATAGTTTCTTGGCGATCACGTGTACAACATCTTGCCTCATGAACAAACGATTTCTGCTATAATGCACTAGATTGTCCATGGATTTCATGCATTTCTTCCCTTTCAGGCTCACTGATCACCGTTGGCAACATCGCATATACGCTTCTCTTCGGCTGGTGGCTCTCTTTAGCTTACTTTCTTGTTAGCTTAGTGATGTTTTGTACCATCATTGCAATTCCACATGGTATGTAGCGAATGCTTCTGGTTATTTTTGGTGACCTTTTTTTTTTTGGATACAAATTCTGTATCTCACCTGGTGCATGTCCCCGGCTACAGGGAAACTCTGTTTGAAGTTGTCTGGTTATTTACTGTGGCCCTTTGGGAAAGCATTACAAAAGGTAATCACACAGCTATGCTTCAATAAAACCACTGAACAGTTGCTGCTATTCTGTCCACATTCACTGGATATGAGCAGTTGTGCATGCTCTGGTTGGCTACTCTACTACTAGGATATCAGCTCGTACTCTGTGAGTAGAGGAAAAACAAAATGGTGGGGCGTGGTGTTGAACTAACAGAGGACGAAATAAAATCAATCTCCCAAATTATCAAGTGTTTAAAAAAAAAAAAGTGGCTAAAAGCGTAGGGTTTGTCCTGTTCCACACTCCAGCCCAATTGTTGGCGGTAATACACTTTTTGGTGGTTGGCAAACCAACTTAAAACACTAAAGAACAAGGCCCCCCAAAAAGCAAAATATGGACTAAAATTATTTGGTGAGAACATCTTTTTATTTTTCAAGAATTGTAGCATTTTTCACAAATTGCTGTTATTTTGCCGGTTTGTTTACATTCTAAGTGGAAATGATTGGATGTTTTGTATAAAGATTTTATGTATTGAATTTGCCAAAAAAGGCTGTTTCTCAAGGCAGCGAATGTGGATAGAATAAGTTATTCCACCCAAGCTCCTCGTACATGGATTATAGCCAGCTCTGTGCTACACGCCTCGTCAGCTATTAGCTCATGTACAGCTTGATTTTGTGGAATAACTTCATTATATATTGCATGCCTAGGTGCATTTCTAAGTAGTTAAATTGGTATTTAGGAAAAGGGAAGGCTTGTTGGAATAAGTCTCAGGTGCAACTTTTATTTTAAAAAGCACTACAGACTGGAGTAATTGGGGGGGGAACATGGAGATTAATCACTGAACATGGTTCTGAGGTGTCTTAATTGTCTGAAGACTTTTTTTTTTTTTAACCAGCATTTAATTTTGCTCCGGCTTTTTCAACACTGGAGGAATTCCAAAGAATCAATCATTTGTTAAATATTTTTAAAATGTAGTTGAACTATATAATCACCAACACTGCTTCAGTTTAACCCATGCTGCTTGAGCTGTAGTTTAGTTTACTATATTTTCAGTGCAGATTCTCTGCTGTCTGTTCAGCTGGACCATATTGTCCTCCCTGTTTCTTCTCAGACTAGCAGTCTGGTACGCAAATGCTGCATTAAGTTCCCCAACTGTGAAGCTATTCCAGAGGAAGTGGGTGATGTGCGAGGATCTCCAGACAACACTAGGGAATCTTCACCTCTGATGACTTCTCCACCCATCCCTATAGAGGTCCCCCCTCCTCCTCCTCTTCCTGAGAAGCGCTCTTACTGGGTGAGACTGTTTAGAATGGAGTGCAAAAGTGCCTTTTATTTATGTATTTTAATTTATCTACAATAATCTTCTGCTATGACCCTGTCCATCACCAAACCTGATCTGAAGATGGGCATGTCTGAGAAAATGTATTATACAATCCAAACGCTGCTTGGAGGATATGAAAAATGGTGGATAGTTTGTTCAAGAGAACCAGTTAGTTTTTCCTCCCACATGTTTTAAATGGTTCCTTTGCTGTGAAATGAAACCAGCAAGTTGTTAAGCTCTTACAGATTTTTCTTCGTTATCATATTTTTAAAATTGATGCCCAAGCTGAAATACAGTGGGGTCCAAAAGTGAGACCATATTGAAATTGTTACAACAGTATAGTTTACCGTAAGATCTAATAATGAGCTTTAATTGAAACATTACCATTCATAACTAAAGACATTAGGCAATATGACCTTCACATTGGTAGCTCCAAAGCTTTGGTATACACTGCCAAAGTTGGACATGGGTTTTTTTTTTTTTTTTTAAAATCTAGTTTTAAATCGTTACTTAAAATGCATTGCTTTTAATTTAGCTTTTAACTGATACTTTTCAGAATTTTGTGTATTTATGTTCTACAGCCTAACAGTATTTTATGGTTTTATATTACCTTTAGGATGTCACTTTCTATTTGTTTTTTATATACGCTAGTTTAAGTGCATTGATTATGCATGTAAGATGCGCTAGAAGTAATAAGCATTATTAAAATCAGGTATTTTTATTTAAAATTGTAAAGGGTTTTGGAGCTTTTTAAATCAGGTAAGTGGTAAATATCTTGATATTTAAGATTCTGTACTGTTTCTAGTGCTCTTTATTTAAATGTAAGCATGTGATATTAACCATGTTATCTTTGTACAAAAGCTCAGATTTTCCTCATGTCTAATCTCTTCTTTTGATGCGTGTGATTGGATGATGCTAAAATGGATCATAAGGTTTTACATTAACTTGTGAAGTTGGGGCCATTTCAGTGCACGCTGTTAAGTGAAAGGATGATGTACCAAATGGAGAAACTCAAATTACTAACAATATTTACATGAATTTAAAAAATTTGTAAACTAGAAAAAAACAAAATGGAGGGATTTTGACTACAATCAGTTTAAGACTTGATTGTATTTAAGGCAGGGTACACAATTTTAGAAGAGAGTGATTTATTTTGGAATGTAAAGTGAAGTTCAGCATAGCAGTGGGAGGAAAATCAAATGCTCCTGACAAGAAAAAGAAAAATATCTGTGGCAGGCACAGGCTGTAAAAAGCCCATCCAGCCGTTTGAGTCGGGCAGTACACGTTCATGTTTGAGTGGCAGCTTTGGGGGGGGATGCTGGATACTTGCTCTTGCTGGTTTCTCAAACACACCACTATTAAAGAAAGTGTAGACTTTTTTTTTTTTTTTTTTTAAATCATTTCTCAACATGCCATTTTGTAGCCCCCCCACACTTCCATTAAGACCTTACAGTTCTTCCTGTCCCACTGAAGACATTTGGTGTTTATTTGTAAACTGTACTCCAGCTGTATGAAAGGCCAGTATGTTTTGGCTTGGATCATATTCAGTTTTATCAATTCGTACTGAATTAACTTGACAGCAAATTGAGTTTGACCCTGTTTAGTGTTCCTTATTTATTTAGAGCCTAAGCTACGTATAATGTAACACATTTTCAACAGCTAAAAATTATTAAACAACCACAATTGAATCAAGGGGGCCCAAACTTTTGCACTTTGTAAGTGTAATGCTGTTACACCTTTGTTTTGTGTTTATTTGTAGTGTTGTGTGAGCATGTATGTTTGGCTCGTGTTTGGATACATTCCTCTTGTTGTAATCCACTCCCTGGCCTGCTTCCTTGCCTGGATGATGGTCTTCACCATCCCTGTTGCCAAAATGAATGGCAGGATCCTCGGTATCATCCTCTTCCTGCAGCCTGATGAGATTCAGGTTCGACCGGTGAAGAATGTAAGCTTGGATTCTGATTTTTGATGTTTCCGTAGTTGTGTAGTCAGGCTCTTGTTCATAAATACAAGCTATGCCACATCTATCAATCATAACTTTTAATCCAGTTATGAATGTGTTTTTCTGAAATAATTGCTGGCTAATTTATTTTTTTTGAATACATCAAGGACTCAATCTTGATCAGTGTTTTCGTAATGTGGAGTGTAAATGGCGATGCTTTACACCAGCAGAACAAGAGCTATTCATAGTCAGTGAAGCTGAAGGACAAATCATGCAGTTAGTGTATCTTCCATGTATGAAGAACAGAGCCCAAATCAACAAATGGCAAAACCCTCTTTGTTCTCTGAGCATTTCAGAATTTTAAAATGATTACTTTTCTGCTTTTTAGTCTCACACTTGTGAAACGAAGGTCCTCCTGTGCTGCTACCACGCTTTTAACTGGTATTACTACAAATACACAGTGGATGGTGTCAACATCTTTGCTGTCAGTATCCTTTTGCTATTGCCAAGTTGCATCAGGTTGGCTTACAAACTCTGCCCTTTCAATATTTTCTTAAAGATGTATAGTTGATATTGAGAACATGATTTTTTAAGCCATTAAAAGCAACTTGGTGTCCACCCAGTACAGGTGGACGCTAGGTGGCTGAGAACTACTTTGGAAAACATTCTGGACCTGTAGTCGGTTTGTGTTTGGATTGACTGGTATTATAGATGCTCTATGGAGTCACCTCTACTCTATTCTCAAATTTTTAGTTTTAATTAACTTAATTTGTGTACATTTTAATGTTCTAATATTCTATTTAAGCTTGCTAGTTATCCATTGCAGTTTATACTACTGTTGATCTTGACATACTTGGAACTGCTTTTTGTATGAAGGGTGCTATAAAAAGATTATTAATAACGGAGTGAGGATCATCACGTGCTTCCTCAAAGGCATGTGTGACCAGCTGACGGTATCTTTTTGAACTGCTGCTTATGCAACATTAGGTGGCAGCGTAACACCCTGATGGTGGAAAGTGCTATCCGCCCATTTCCGTATACAGGAGCTCACAGATGCCTGTGATTGGCAAGTGTCGCTGTAATGGACAGGGGTGCAAGTATGCCTTCTCTCTCTTGAGCACTTTTTACATTAAAGGTTTAAAACAAATTCAAGTCTTTACACTAAAGTCCCAGAAGCAGAAATGTGAGGTCACTGAATGTCTACTACTTTGAATTTACTTGCAGGATGTTTGTCCTGGTGCTTAATACAACTGGGGAGTTTAAACAAATCTGGTGAGATTTGAAAGTAATACAACAGCAAAGGTATTATCTGCTGAAGTATCCTCGTATCTTGTCCTGCCACTGCTGTATCTGTAGGAGAGTGCATCATTTGCTTCCATCAGGTCATGGCTGGAGTATGTGGGGCCCCAGTGGGCATCTACAGAGGATATGGTCTATAGTGTCTCACCACAGGGACATGCAGCACTGGTGATGGATCCCCACTTGTGTAGCTTTGTCTCCAGTTTTGCCCACTTTTGCTCTTGGTTTATTTAGGGTTGCTCAGTCTTCTCTGGTGAGAGTTGTACCACTCAGCCTTGGCAGGGCCTCATTGCATGGGCAGCAGTCGCTGTCCCTCCACTTTTTCAATCTATACACCGGGGACCGTGTTTGCCCCAGCTCTTCATTACTATGAAGCTTTTTTGAGCTCTTAATTGTCATCTTGCTTCCTGGTGACTGTAAAGTGGGTCGGTATCCACATCTGCTGGAGTAAATGATTCTATAAACTGTCAGGGATGGTGAGAATCATCCAGATGTTTTTATAGCAAAGAAATGGTGATGGTTGCAAACAGTCCTGCATCTTGTACAAGCATCTTTCTCTGGAACCTTCTTGCCAAGTTACAGCTGGGTCTGTACTGGTTTCCAAATGACCAGGAACCCTTATGATTATTTGGGGTTCATAATTATGTTGAGGACTAGACTTCCTGGGAAGTTATGCCCATGAGGAAGAAACTTGGTCTAGCTTGCTGTTAGTTTTGAACCTGTGATGTCCCCCAAACCAAAGACTCATGCAGGCCTTAATTTTAGGTGGTGCTTGAAGTCAATGGGCATATATAGCTGCAAATGAGGACACCAAGGTCCTATACCCCCCAGTGTGCCCCCCCCCCCCCAATTTATTTTATTTAAATAGGGTTTTTGAAGCCTCCTTGATGGCCTTTTTCTCACAACTCCAGTGACTATTCATTGTTCCTCAGGTAATATGAAACCACAAACCCTTGAAATGCCCCCCAATGGAGTCTGGGACTCATGAGCTCGGTAGTTAAAGATGAGAGAAATCTTGTTTAGTCCTGCTTTTAGCACCAAAGTTGGTCACAAGTATATAGCTTGTGTGGTGGGGAGAAGATGGCTGTAAGACAGTGTTTATTCCAAATGCTGTGCTAATTGAAGGTTTTGCATGTTGTTCATGTTTCTTGGTTAGCGGGGTGATGCAGAACTACTGTAGTAACTGTTAAAAATGCCAATTTTGACTTGATGTAACTAATACATGCATGGTGTAGTGTTTTATGTCCTGATGCCTTAAGGGTTAAGGCCCTTAACGATTCTTACTCAGACTTGCTGCCCCTTGTCATCATCACTCTGGTGGTTGGTTATGTGGACCATGATAATCATTTAGTCAGGTCTGAGGTGAAGTTTGCCACAGCTGTGATCTCCATCATCCCCCTGTCTTACTACATCGGCATGGGTATAGCCAGGTATCGTCCTTTTAAGTTGTGGCCCAAATCTTTCACAACATGCCTGTGCAAAAGTTTACATCCCCTGTGGTTACAATTTTGTCCTGAGGGTATGTTGACTTCTCGCGCTCGTATGTGTATATTTATAATTTGGTGTTTTAACTGGAATTAACGCACTGCTTCCCCCCCAAAAAAAATCTCAGTATCTCTGCTCAGAGTAACTTCGCAGTAGGAGCAGTAGTGAACGCCACATTTGGTTCCATCACAGAGATGACGTTCTACATCACCGCCCTGTTGCAAGGTCATCGCACCGGGAGCAAGTGTTATGGAGAGATCGTTAAAGCTGCTCTCACGGGGACCCTGCTCGGCTGTATCCTCTTTGTTCCGGTCTGTGCGTGCGCTTGTTAACGCTTCTGTTTTGTGGCAAAAATTATATTCTACTACAGCACTGGTTAATTCTCTAATCTGATTGGTTGAAAGGTGTTTCCTCACTTCTGTGCTCATTTTAATGTTTGTATAGTAACGACTCTTTCACAGGGATTTGTATGGCAGGTGTCCCATCTAAGACTAATAATGAACATTTATAAAAGTGTATATTTAAGGTTTATGGAAGGACTGTCCAGTAACAGTCTTCAGGATGGAGGATTATATTTTTAATTTTTCCTATATGAGCACTCAATGTTCATGGTGCTAAAAGTCTGAAAAATGAATAGTTTGGGCAGTATTTAGGAACTTTCTTCCTGCTTGTAATTTTATGGCAAGTCAACTTATGTTTGTAAAGAATGAATAGTTGCATTGTACAGTTCTATGTAAAATAACCAGAATTTTTATTTTTGTGGTCAGATGCACACTAAGGCATTCTCAGCCAGTCCTTGGTGTAATCTGGGTTTTTTCTTTTCTCCTCTTCAGGGTTTGTGTATGATCATCGGGGGCTGCAAGCACAGCGAGCAGAGATTCAACAGCCGATCAGCCGGGGTCAGCTCCGCCCTGCTCTTCATTTCAGTTGGAGGTCAGTGAAGGAGGATCAAATGGTGTGAAATTTTCAAATAGGCGATATTTAAAGAGGATCTCATGAAAAATCCACTCTTTCAGTGCTTGTGCATGTACATTTGGTACCTGGAGTGGCTGCCAACCTACAAACTCTGAAATAAGACAACCCAGTCAGTTTCTTCTCAGAAAACGTGTGCTTCAACAAGCAGTTCAGATTTGTATTCGCTTTCTGTCACAAGGGGAGCTCCTTACTTATGCTGGGGTGAGCTGTGGCTTATCATTTAAAGGAACAGGTACTCAATCTGCTGCTTAGACCAGGTGAGGAGGGAGCTGTGGGATTTGACCAAAGCACGTCTCAGACGTTTCTTTAAGATCTCTGAGAACTGTGGAAAAGGGTTATAATGTCACCTTTTAAATGGCAAATATTATAGGGGTTTTAAATGGGCACTTTGTATAATTGTGATGTGTTCAAGAATGTTATTTGTACCTTTAAAAAAAAAAACTTCACAAAATTATAGCACTGGCTCAATTACCAGTCACTGCAGTAGCCATTGCATTATGCAACTCCCAAACAGTGTGAATGTCTTAAATTCTGGTTTTTAACACTTAGCCCCTTTTCTGGAGTGTCTAGGATGAAATTGAACAATTGACACCAAAATCTTGACGATTGGTCCTGTCTCAGCTATTTGGCTCATTTAGAATCCCCCTGCTGTCAGCCTCAAAGGCTTGCTATGTGCATGTCCTAAAATGTCCTTAAAACAACCTTAAGCATTTTTTTTTTAAATATGCTACTCACGGAGTCGTCAGTGCTGTTCAATGACGTTCCAAAACAAGTTTCGTAAAGAAAACGTTCCTGTCGTGTTTTGTTTAGCATTTTGTAAATCCTGTTTTGACTGCTGTTGGAATACTCAATATCCCTCTGCCACCAGAAACTGAAAGGCCACAACTGTAGTCATTCAGGATTATAGAAAGGAAGCTGATGACGGCACCTTTTCTGAGGGATTTTCCTGCAGTTCCTGACTGCACAAATTCTTCCCATATTATATTATTCGCTAGCTCAGTTACCAGCGTGCTGCTACCTTGGATTTGAACTCTACAATGACAGTCTTCCTCTTTTGTTTACTATGTCCTACACCGTGGTCCTACATTCCCAAAGTATAGGGACGTTGTTGCCATCTAGTGGTCTGGAGTGTGCAACGCTTCAGATTCAAATGTGAAGCGGAAGTTTATAAGCAGTTGTGAGATTGGAAACAAATAGTTCTGGGATTTACAAAATGCTAAATAAAACACGACAAATGGTTTTTCTTTACGAAACTTGTTTTGGAACATCACTGAACAGCACTGACGACTCAGTGAGTAGCATATTTAAAAAAAAGAATGTTTAAGGTTGCTTTAAGGACTTTATCGGACATGCACATAGCAAGCCTTTCTGAAGCGGGGGGGGATTCTAAATGGGCCAAATAGCTGAGACAGGACCAATCGTCAGTTTTGGTGTCGATCATTTATTTCATCCTGGACACTCCAGAAAAGGGGCTAAAAGTGTTAAACTGGAATTTTCCTTTAAGTACCATAACGGTTTTTTCACCATGTAAGATTTTATATGCCTGTACTATTCAGACTAGATTAGTTTTCTGGATGTATACTGTGTGAGAAGTAACACTTGCCAGAGAAGTGATAAGAGGCTTCTATATAAATCAGAAATGGGAGTGTTGGCACAATGTAGGCATGGACACCATGAGTTCTGTGTATGACTTGTACTTTAATACTCTTACAGCATTGAAGTGCAGCTTCACTCCACGCACTGCATAATGTTGAGGGATGCTAAAAAGTGGGAGAGCAGGGTGGGGCTGAGGAGAGCAGGTGGCCAAAAAAATGGAGTGAACTTGTCCTGTGAATGACTACTCTTGATCAGCATGTATTTTGTAAATGGGATGTTTTTCATGGGTCAGCCATTTGGGACTTCAACATCAGCATTGGCCTTGCAAGGTGGCCCTTTCCCTATAGCCAGCAAGGGCTGTAAAGGCACTGCTGGGGACATGTTGAGTCCATCACTGGTGTGTCTAGGGTATTTAAACTTGGTGGAGCCCATCCCTCTCCAGGCTTGATCAATGGGCAGTTTGGAGTAGCCAGTTAGCCTAACTGCATATCTTTGGACTGGGCGATTAAACTAGAGCACCTGGAGGAAACCCACACAGGGAGAACATCACAAGGTTCAGGATGACTTCAACCCTTAAAATTCTGATTTATTTTATTTATTTATTTTTTAAATAAAAAAAAAAAAAAAATCGGTAGCACCAGCGTTGATGGTTTATCACATAACTTGGTGTCCCTCTTTAATGCAAAATGATTGTGATCTTTAGTATAAGTACTTGTACTGTAGGACTTGTTTGTGCTTGGTCACATTTATTGTACAAGCACAATAACTTGCCCAAAACCTTCAGAATTTTTGCTTCACCTGATGTGCCTCCTCCCCCAATGAGAAGTGAATATTTACCAGCATGTCCTGTTACCATGGGCCATTTCTATTTGTCCTTTTTATAGGAAGTAAAAGATGTAATCTTTCCACTTGGAGTTTCTAAAAACTTGCATGGTGGGGCTAATGTGTCACAACTCTTCTATCCCAGAGTGAGGCTATGGGAAATTAGGAGTCATTACTTAACAGCAAGTGCGGTTAAGCCATGGCCTAATGGTTGGAGAAACAGCTTTGGGACCAAAAGGTTCCTGGTTTGATTCCCTGGACCAGCAGGAATGGCTTGAGCAAGACACTGAACCCCCAACTGCTCCTCAGGCTGCTCTGCAGAGCATCTGAGTAATGTAACAGCAAAACTTAACATGATCTTACCATGAGATTTTCAAATCTGCTTGCTCAAGTGCATGTGAATTTGTGCATGTTCCATAATTGATTGCCATGTCGCATGCTCTCCCCTCTTATTTTATTATTTTTACATTTGCTGCAGGTGTGTTTGCTCCAACACTGTTCTCTAAAGCTTACGGGAACCTGTTGTGTGACAACTGCAGCAATCCATCTGGTAACCTGATTGGACCCTTCCTCTGCACAGACTGCCACTATGATCTGGTGAGTGTGAGAGCTCATGTCTGTAAAACCATGAAGACATGTCCCTGTTCACCCTGTTTTTGGAATCTAACTTGCCGTTTACTTTTTCCAGAGTGAGAACAACCGCTCCTTGTTTGTGAGTCATGTCGAGTGAGTGTGAAGACACATTTTCAGTGATCAGTGTGTAAATATTAGGAGTGAAAATAACCTGCGGTGATTGATTTTGCAGGCCTCTGGTGTACACGGTCTCAGTGCTTCTTCCTGCTGCGTATCTCATCGGTTTGATCTTCACACTGAAGACTCACACTCACATCTACGACATCCACATCAGTGATGTACACTGCCATGGTGTGTCCACCAGAGGGTGCTGTTTTTCCTACACCAGCTATACTTGATGTGCAGAACCTTTATTTTTAAGTACATTTCTGAGTGGATGGTATCTCCATCCTTGACTCGTATGCTGCGTAAATGGGAATAAAAAATTGAGTTAAAACTGGCTGCAAAGTTGCCATTTGAGCTGCCCTGCTGAGCCAGCCAGCCCGGAGTGTGTGACGTCACAGCGGGAACCAGTGCTATTGACCAAAGCCAGGCTTGGCAGGCAAGAGCGGTTGCAATGGCCTCTTTGTTCGGATTTTTTGGAGATTCTTTGGATTCCTGAGAGTAATGCATCTGACTGATAGTCCTGATATTGGTGTGTACATGCTACTGCTATACGCGTAGAACCATATCAATTCGAACCATCAGAAAGTGAATCTGATAGTAACACATTGGCCACAGAGGCCCCACCTTACGAAATAAAGCCAGAGAACAAGGCCATCTAGAGAAATGGATGGAATTGAACGGATCGTCTCGTGTGACTCTCGTTAAAACAGGACAGGAGTTATAACTTGTGCAACATGCATGCATTTTCACTGATAAAATGTAAAAGGCTAAATAATCAGATGAACTGAGACAATCATATTCTGAAGCAAATTAAATAATCTCATACCAGTAACTGAAACACACAATACAAGTTACATGTATTAATCTAAATGCAGGTAAACAAGTGTTATGTAACCAAATGAGTTGCACCTTACCCGTCTGGTCTCGCTTCTTGAAGGCTGAGCTTGTGGCGGATTGTTTCAAAACAATCTGACTCCATTCTTTGTTCCTTCACTTCTTCCATGTAAGGGTGAGAGATATCCAGTGGAGAAATCAGATGGCTGGTCCACTCATTCTCCATACGGAGTACTCCACCATTATTGCTCTGCTCACTCCAGGAGAACTGGTGCAACTGAACATTCCTTTTCTGGTCGTCTTTTCCTTTAATTGTTGGTACTGCACCCTCTTTCAATACAGGCTCATAGCCAGCACTCCAACAGATCAGAGGTCTTGTACGAGTCTTCAGCAAAATGTGCAGAGGAGAGACCACTTCATAGGTGCCCAATCATGAACTTCTTGCAAAATGCGTCCAAGTCTTTGCAGTTTGAACATTCTTGGGCCATAAATGCAACAAATCCACCTTCTGTCATGTTGCTGGCCAGTACAGCAACACATCTGCGTGATGTGGTGAAAATTGGCTCAAAATGAAGGCTTGAAGTTGCAGTCAACTCTGCTTTTAGTGTAGCTGAAATGAGACGATAGCCTTCCTGCGGTGACGTCACAGATGTCAAGGTCATTCACTCAGGCTGCCACCTATATGAATCTTTTAATTGTAAAAATTATCTTGGATTTATTGTTAACGCTTAAAACTATTCCTGTGCCATTTCTTGAGGTCTCAAGGCATTTATGAACAGTGAGGCCATGGCTCTGCGTATATGCTTTAAAGCTAAGTGATGAAAGCAGAATGTCTGTTTAGAATCCTTTTAATTTGTAAAAGGAGAATTTGGACAAGACTTTACTGGGCTCTGATTGAACAAGTGTAATGAGATCTAAAACTTGTTTGCATTTTCATGATGCTGGTTTTTTAATTTTATTTATTTATTAAAGCACCAATTACCCATGAGCCAACTGTGCACTGGTCCAGATGGAGGGCTTTGCTGGTTCTGATCATGGCCACATTCCTGACAGCTGCCTGTGCAGATCTCACCACCGAGCACATCAAACCCATCATCTTGCACTCCAGCATCTCACAGGTCAGGCTCTCTGCACTGTCTCGTTTCCATAAGACTGGTCATTCCCAGCGCACACCCCATAGTCCTACAGACGGGTCTGCTTAACCACACCTACACGCGCTTTCTGGAGACTATTGGTCCTCTCCAAGCTGACTTGTACACAATCTGATGGCTTGCAAGTATGAAGGTTTCGAAACATCTGGAAATTCAGTTTCTACTTTTGTTTTGAGGTTTTATTTTGTAATTAGTCCTGCACTTTTTTTATATATTTAAAAAAAAGGGGTTTAATTAAAATAATTGGGGTCATGGTGGCTCTGGAGCCCGTTTGAGGAACAGTGGGAATGCATCCTCTATGGGGTGTTGGGGTGGACTTGTTAACAGTGATCAGCATCTATTATAGTTTGTGATTTTAAGCATTGCTTAATTATTCCTTACTTAACTTGCACTTGCTGGCCACTTTAATAGGAACTTGTTCTTGAGTCTAAGGGCGCTTTCACACCGCTAGTTCGATTATTTGGTTCACACCAGGCAGTAAAATTGTTACACTGTAGCATACAGACTACGTGTGGTCCGCGTTCACGCGTGCAAACGAACCAAATTGGTCTGAATGACGTTTCGTCGTCATCTGGTGGAAATAAGCACCGATTTGAACCTTCAATGGAGTGACACGTTCTCACACTTTCTTGCGCTGATCCTTGCTTTGTATATCGTCAACATTACCCATTTCTGGCAAAATATCCAGTTGCGGAATGAATCGCGGATGCAGCTGGAGAACAGTCTTCAGATATACTGGATTCGCCAAAGGCGTATAGCGCGTCATTTCAGGCAGAGGAGACTCGCTATTTTCACCAACGCTGTCCTGCTGATGAGACGAGCACCTTTCCAAAGACCCACAAGGTAGGCGATAGTCTGTTAGCCTGACAAGCCAACCGGCTTTTACTGTAGAATCTGTTATGCTGTAGGTTAATACAGGGCAATCTGAATTTCCCACTGACAGAGCTGGAGC
>JAOANJ010000014.1:39844231-39855096 GCA_026413345.1 Ariopsis seemanni
CTTTGGGGGCTTTGGGGATATCCTAGGGGTGTGGAGTGTAAAAAGGTTCTTGGTGAGTATCCGCGAGGGGGAAGGAGGTAGAGGTGGCTGGGGTGGTGTGTGGCAAGAGGTGATGGGAGGAAGTGGGGGGTTGTTACTTGGAGGATCAGTAGGGGGGTGGCTGGGGGAGGGGGGTTGAAGTTGAGCCTATTGAAAAACATGTTCAGCTCATTTGCACGTTGTTCGTTCCCCTCAGCTGCACGCCCACCTCTCCTCTGGAAGCTGGTGATCTCTCTCATCCCACTCCAGACATCCCTGATGTTATTTTCCTCCAGTTTGTGTTCCAGTTTCCTTCTGTAATTGTCCTTGCTCTCCCTAATGCTGTGTTTAAGCTCTCTTTGTACCCGTTGGAGTTCTGCTCGGTCCCCTGATCTGAAGGCCCTCTTCTTCTCATTGAGTAGGGCCTTCAGGTCACTGGTTACCCACAGTTTGTTGTTTGGGTAGCAGCGGACCTCTTTAGTGGGGATGATGTTGTCAATGCAGAACCCAATGTACTCTGAGACCCAGTCAGTAAGGCCATCAGTGTCCTCACTGTGTAGCTCATACAGAGCCTCCCAGTCTGTGGCCTCCAGTGCTCCCTGCAGTGTTTTTATGGCCTCAAGAGACCATTTCCTCACTGTCCTCACCGTGACCGGGTGCTGCTGAACCACAGGCTTGTATAATGGAGAGAGCAGGACTAGGTTGTGGTCTGACCTGCCCAGTGGTGGCAGGGCAGTGGAGCTGTATGCATCCTTAACATTTGCATACAGCAGGTCCAAAGTCTTATTTTCACGGGTGGTGCATGTAACAAACTGGTAAAAAGTCAAGAGTGTGGATGAGAGGGAAGCATGGTTAAAGTCCCCTGTGATGATGATGACTGCCCCGGGATGTTTTGTTTGTAGTTCGGCAGTCACAGTGTGGATGACGTCACACGCTGCCTCCGCGTTTCCCGATGGTGGAATGTAAACAGTAATGGCGATGACACTGGTAAACTCCCTCGGCAAATAATATGGACGAAGTCCGACAGCGACAAGCTCGATGTCCGGGCTGCAGACCCGCTCTTTAACAGAGATGTGCCCGGGGTGACACCACCTGTTGTTCATGAACACAGCGAGGCCCCCTCCTTTCTTCTTACTGGTCGGGGTGGTGTCTCTATCTGCTCGAACCGTCTGGAAGCCGGGAATGGTGATGTTAGGGTCCGGTATCTGCTCGTGCAACCACGTTTCCGAAAAGCACA
Organism: Ariopsis seemanni; assembly: GCA_026413345.1. Lineage (NCBI taxonomy): Eukaryota > Metazoa > Chordata > Actinopteri > Siluriformes > Ariidae > Ariopsis > Ariopsis seemanni. The sequence goes on from JAOANJ010000014.1 coordinate 39,845,487, forward strand.
TGATGCTGGACTCCCTGTACTCCCTGTGTCCTTACAAGCGCTTCCAGTTCGTCCACTTTGTTTGCCAACGATCTCACATTTCCAGTGATAACTGCGGGAATGTAGGGCTTAAACTTTCTCTTCTTCCTCCTCCATTTGAGCCCCGCTCTGCAGCCTCGCTGTCTCCGCTTTAGCTCCTTGGGTACAATGGGTCCCTCTCCGGCCAAGAGGGTCGGGTACCTCAGAGCCATCAGCTGGTCGCGGGTGTAAACAATGCCGACGGTGTTGCAGGCATGGCTCCCAGTGATCTGAAGAGACCCAAATACAAATAAAATGATTAAAAAGTGTCCTATCCGCTTGAAAAGCATCTCGCCGTACGTTGTGATCAATGCACAGTACAAGAATAACAAAAATAGCACTAAGAAACAAAAAATACTCAATAAAAATACAAGAAACTAACATAAAATACCGGAGCTGCTACTAGGACAGCGCCATGTTATTCCAGCTTTGGACTTATCCAGAGCGACGTACAACATACCCGGAGCAGCTGGGGGTTAGGTGCCTTGCTCAAGGGTACCTCAGCCATTCCTGCTGGTCTAGGGAATCAAACCGGCAACCTTTTGGTCCCAAAGCTGCTTCTCTTACCATTAGGCCTGGAGAAGCCACACTGAGTTTATCACTCATTATTTAGCTGGCTAGCTAGTTCACACTGATAAGGTGCTTCCGGTAAATTTGGTGTCCCTTCTTCCTTTTCATCGTTATCTGATGACCTTTCATATTTGAAGTCAAAAGTTGTATTGCAGAAAAGTATTATTTTAGCCATGTCACTAACATTACCGTAGTAACCTTTTAGACTAGGAAGTGGAATTTTGCATGAATGGCACAGATAAGAAATTAAAAAGGAGGATATACTTTGTTAATTTTAAAAGGAAGGTATGTCTACTAGCTTGTGGGGGAAGCCATGGCCTAACGATCAGAGAAGCAGCTTTGGGACCAAAGCTTTGGGTTGCTGGTTTGATTCTCTGGACCAGTAGGAATGGCTGAAGTGCCCTTGAGCAAGGCACCTGTAGAATGATAGCAGTATCATTCCTCTGATTAGTGTTCCTTGAAGCGTCACTAGGTGGCGATACCTGTACGTAAGGGTGACAAGGTTAATAAAGGCAGTCCAGTGTGTACATTTACCGGAGCTGCATGTGTGATTTACTGGATCGCTATATGGTGTCAGAAGTGGTTAATTATGGCTCAAGGACTTCGTCGCATAGACCCGCTTGTGTTTGATGAGAATATCGCCGACAACTGGCGCAGATTTGAGAAGGAATGGACAATCTACTGCAACGCAGGACTGTCGGATAAGTCCAAGAAAGTTCAAGCCTACACGCTACTGAACCTAGCCGGACCGGAGGCTGTGGAGAAGTCGGAATCTTTTGTGTATGGAGAAGAGGAAAGCCAGGAAAAGCCCGACATTCTACTGAAAAAGTTTCGTGAGTTATGCTTACCAGCAAAGAACATAATAATGGACAGACATGCTTTTAACACTGCTAGCCAAGGAACTGGAGAGTCAATACAGGCGTATGTCTCCACTTTAAAAATACTGGCAAAGAAATGCGAATTTGGCGCGCTCCGTGATGACTTGATAAGGGACCGCATTGTCTGTGGGATCCAAAACGATACCCTTCGCAAACAACTGTTACGTGAACAGAAGCTTACCCTTGAATTGGCCATTAGCATGTGTTTGCTTCATGAACAATCCGAAAAAAGCTCAAAAGAACTCCGCAAGGAAACAACCGATGTGTGCTCAATTCAGAAGGCTCGCTGTGGCAATTGTAATGGCCAACACTCACCTGACCGCAGCAAATGCTATGCTCTTAATAAGACATGCAATAATTGTGGAAAACTGAACCACTTTGCTAAGTGTTGTCGCTCTGCACCAGTGCAAGCCACGGCTCGCTACACAGCCCCCACTCAGCATAGGCGAAGAGCAACTGGTAGAATAAATGAACTCACCACTGAGCCAGACAATCAGGTGGTTGACACGTTTTACTGTGATTCAATACTCACAAGCACACAGAAGGGGGAAATCTTTGCCACGCTGGAAATGAAAAATGGAAATGGACGACTGAGGGTCAAAGTGGACACTGGCGCCAAATGTAATGTACTGCCCAGGAAAATGCTACATGCTGTGGACCACACAGTGCGTGTGGATCCTCATGAAAAAGTAAATCTCGTGGCTTATGGAGGTGAGACGATCAAAACGGATGGCACTGTGACACTGCAGTGTACACGAGGACAGTTCAAGTTTCATGTGGTTAATAGGGATGTAAAAGCCATACTGGGGTTGCAAGACAGTGTTGCTCTAGGCCTCATACAGCTTGGACCGGATGTCCACACGCTGCAACAAGAAGCTCCAGAAAAACTGCAGTACCAAGACTTGTTTGACACCAGTGGCATAGGCAAACTGCCTGTGGTATATCACATGAGACTAGATGACACTGTTGCCCCCACAATATGTGCTCCACGCAGGATCCCTATTGCCATGAAAGACAAGGTTAAGGCGGAGCTGGATCGAATGACTGCCCTCGGTGTCATTACACCAGAAAATGAAGCAACAGAATGGGTGTCTGCCATGGTTGCAGCAAAGAAAAAAGACGGAACAGTGCGGATTTGCATTGACCCAGTGCATCTGAACCAGGCCCTCCTCAGACCCCGCCATCCCCTCAAATCCATCGAGCAGATCATTGCAGACATGCCTGGGGCAAAAATATTCAGCATCTTAGATGCCAAATGCGGGTTTTGGCAAATACCCCTTGACCATGCCTCCTCCAAGCTCACAACATTCATGTCACCTCATGGCCGATATAGGTTCCTGAGAATGCCATACGGCATATGCACAGGCAGCGAGGTTTTCCAGAATGTGATGGAACAGCTATTTGCAGGACAACCATGCGAGATCGTAGTCGATGACATCCTCATCTGGGGACGCACATTGCAAGAACACGATGAACGCCTGACACAGGTGATGAACAGGATTCGTGCAATCAACCTGAAGCTCAATCCTGAGAAATGCAAATTCAGGGTCAACTCCGTCCAATACGTTGGCCACCTGTTAACTGCTGACGGGGTTAAGCCAGATCCTGAAAAGGTCAAAGCTGTCTGCGAGATGGAGAAGCCACAAGACAAACAGGCACTACAGCAGTTTCTGGGCATGACCAATTATCTATCCAAATTCATTCCCCAGTACAGTGACGTGACGGGCCCCTTGAGACAGCTGATACACCACGACGTGGACTGGCACTGGCATGACGCCCATGATGTGGCATTCAGCAAACTGAAACAGGCACTGAGCAATCCCCCTGTGCTGCAGTTCTTTGACACCTCAAAGCCAGTGGTCATATCAGCAGACGCCTCCCAACATGGTCTCGGGGCAGTGTGCCTCCAACAGGGACGGCCAGTGGCATTCGCATCACGTGCCCTCACACCAACTGAGTCCAGGTATGCTCAGATTGAAAAGGAAATGTTAGCCCTGGTGTTCGCAGCTAAGAAATTTCATGACTTTATCTATGGCCGCCCTGTTACTGCTGAAACAGATCACCAGCCCCTTGTAACCATTCTGAGAAAGCCACTGCACACTGCGTCACCACGCCTGCAGGGTATGATGCTAAAATTGCAGCGCTACCACCTGGATGTGACATACAAGCGAGGCAAAGAGCTATATGTGGCAGACGCGTTGTCACGTTCACACTTACCTGAATCTGAGCCCCCGCTTACTGATGACTTACTAGAGGTGATGACTGTCCAGGTTCTCTCCTCACGTCGCACAGACGAATTACGAGACGCTGTCAAGAGTGACATCACCTGCCAACAGCTCTGTGAAGTCATCATGGGCGGCTGGCCCAGCACCTCCAAGGCGCTGCCACAGCTGCTGCGACCATTCTTCTCCATGAAAGAGGAGTTGACGTTGGAGGACGGGTTGCTACTACGGGGGCAGAGGTTAGTGATACCTGCAGCACTGCAAAAGTTCTACACTGGCCAGCTACACCAAGGCCATCCCGGAATGGAAGCCACCAAGCGCAGAGCTCGAGAGACTATGTACTGGCCCTCAATGTACTCGGACATCGAAAGAGAAGTGTCTCGGTGTGCTGAATGCAAAGCTTTGACAGCTCATCACGCAAAGGAACCAATGCAACTCCACGACATTCCTGAACTGCCATGGTCATTCACTGCAGCTGATATATTTGAGTGGCACGGCAAAATGCATTTAGTCCTAGTGGACTCGTACTCAGGGTGGTTCGAGCTGGATTACCTCCCCAACATGACCAGCAACACTGTAATTGCGAAATTGAAGCGACACTTTGCAACACATGGTGTGCCCCACACCCTCATGACTGACAATGGAACCCAGTTTACAGGGAGGGACTTTGCAAAGTTTTCACAAGCATGGGACTTTAAACACATCCGCAGCAGTCCCTACTATCCACAATCTAACGGCCTTGCTGAGCGTGCAGTGAGATCCGCTAAGCACCTGCTGGAGAAGTGTTACCGTGATGGCACAGACATTCAAGCAGCCATTCTGCACACTCGCAACATCCCCCGTGCTGGACTCCCGTCCTCTGCCCAACGCCTGATGTCTAGGCGAACCAGGACCTTCCTGCCAACTACCACAGACATGCTCAGACCCGCCATCCAAGTCAACGTGGCTGCTGCCATCAGCAAACACAGAACGAGGGGGAAAGTGTATCATGACCGCAGTGCTCACCGTCTCCCTGCACTAAAGCCAGGTCAAACAGTCAGAGTGCAGACTGAACGTGGTTTTGATCACGTGGCAAGAGTGGAAGGCCCAGCCCAGCAGCCAAATAGCTATGTAATAGCATCACAAGGAAAGAGCTACATCAGGAACAGGCGACATCTCCTCCGGGTAGATGAAGACCCACCGGCAAGCTCTGAAGAGGACGTGCCTCTGACCTCCACCTCTCCGGCACCTGATGGAGAGAATGACACCAACGCACCACCTCCACCTCCTATCACACCAGTGGTCAATAACGCTGACCCAGTTGAAAGACAGTTGGTGGTGACACGGGCGGGCAGGGTCAGCCAGCCCAATCAGCGCTATGGGGACTATGTCAGTCCCTAAAAAAAAAAAAAAAAAATGCATCTTAGTACGAAAATGTTATACATGTGTTCATTTGTTTTACTGAACTAGTCTTATTTGCTCTTACTACCGTTAATATATGTTTCATTAGGTGTTATCTATGTTCTGAGATAGGTAGCTTGGTCGGATAACTGTTTACGTGTTTTAGTACTGATCTGCTATTGCCTATAGTTCAGGTTATATCTGTATGTTGTGTGCAGTAGAGTTATTCTATCTGGAAGAAGGGGGATGTAGAATGATAGCAGTATCATTCCTCTGATTAGTGTTCCTTGAAGCGTCACTAGGTGGCGATACCTGTACGTAAGGGTGACAAGGTTAATAAAGGCAGTCCAGTGTGTACATTTACCGGAGCTGCATGTGTGATTTACTGGATCGCTATAACACCCATATCATAATTATGCATATTATGCTTATATATTATATACAATTATGCATATACACACACAAAAATACTCACTTTTTATATAATATATACATATGTACCCATACCAACATATATACACATATTATCAATAGAATGTTATTGCAATTCCTCCTCCCTATACCTCATAAAGATCTGTTCCTTATACCTTTTTTTGAACTGGTTTGTAGTTGTACATTTCATGAGCTCCACATTCAAACTGTTCCATAGCTTTACTCCACAAATAGAAACACTGAACATTTTTAACGTTGTCCTACTGTAGCACTGCGAATTTTAAATTTCAATTTCCCCCTAAAATTATAGCCCCCCTCTCTAAATCATGTTAAAACAGTGATCTGGACACCAACTATTTCTCCTACACTTTACTGATCACTAACTGCTGTCTGTAACACTCAGAAAAAGGGTACTAAATGGTACCATTCTTTTGATAGTAGCCTTCACTCTTACTTTTCCTTGTCATTGGTGTGGAATCCTCAAGGGTCCATCTTTGGTACCTTGAGTGCGTATCTGTTACCTTGAAAAAGTGCATGCATGTATATTTTAGAAGTATTAATCTAAATAATGGTGCATCAGTGATGCTTAATATTTAATTACATTAGTACCTTTTGAAAGACACACTGATTTTCCATGATACCCACCAAGACTGAAGGCTGCTATCAAAAGAACGACACCATAAACTAAAGATGAAGCACATATTGTATTCACCAGGTCTTCAACACAAAAAACTCTGATACTGTGAAAATAATGAGTCTAATAACTAAATATAAAAATGTAATCTCACATCGTTATTGTTTTCATACAGGACCAGTCAAAAATTTGGACATGCCTTCTAATTCAATGTGTTTTCTTTATTATGATTAATTAAAAGACACTTCTTCCTGTCTTAAATTAATGATGGATGTCATTTCTCTTTACTTAGTTGTTTGGTTCTTGACATAATACTGTATGGATTACTACAGTTGTGTTGTGGAATAGGGTTATTTACTGTATTTTTATTGTTTATTATTTACTATTTGAGCTCAGACACATTAAGGCGGCAAGAAACTTGTCCACTAATTAATGTTTGACGAGACACACCTATTAACTGAAAAGCATTCCAGGTAATTCCCTCATGAAGCTGGTTAAGATAATGCTAATAGTGTGCAAGTAAGGGAAACACTGGATATGCTGAAGACTCTAAAATATCAAATATATTTTGTTTTTAACACTTTATTGTTTACCACGTAATTCCATATTTGTTCCCTGTGTTATTTCATAGTTTTGATGTCTTCAGTGTTGTTCTACAATGTAGAAAATGCAAAATACAGAAAAACCTATAAATGAGTAGGGGTGTACAAACTTTTGTCTGGTACTGTATATTAAGCAACATTAAGCTTGATTTACATTAAGAACGTAGCCTACTGATTATTTTTGCTGAAAAGACACAGAACCTGTTCATTTGTTAGTTTCTACGTATAGATTGCATGGTGGACAAGCAAGCACAGGAGAACCAAGGTTCCATCCTAAACCCAGTACTAGGGTACTTGTATAAATGTATGCACTGTATTTGATAATGCCATGACACAGTTTGGTTCTTAACTGAAAAATGCTCTACTGTTGTTTCTGGACAATAAAGATTTCACTGAGCTGAAGTCACGTGCAATGGTTTATTTTAAAGATCTTCAAGTGATGCTTTTCCCAGGAGAAGTGCACCAGCTGGATTTAACTTCTCCAACTAACCTATAGATCTTTCAGTACCGGTCCAGGGTTCAATCAGATCTCTTCAGTCCCATAAAACCCATTTAGAAAGTAATTCTTGAAAGTCTGAAAGCTTGTAAAATCACATGGCGCATTCATTTGCAACCTAGCAAGTGTTAGAAGACACTTTTATAGAAGCTACATGTTCTGATTTTTGTGTCTTCTTTTTGGTTCTTTAGGGCTCTTTATCTAGAAAATGTGATGTGTCTTTAAGCAGAACACTAAACATATACGCTTTATGGTCAAGCATGTGAATGAAACTGAATCCAAGTTCATCCATTCAACCATTTTCTGCCGCATATCCAGGTCCGGGTCGTGGGGGTAGCAGTCTAAGCAGAGCAGCCCAGACTTCCCTCTCCTCGGCCACCTCCACTAGCTCTTCCAGGGGAATACCAAGGTGTTCCCAGGCCAGCCGAGAGATGTAATCTCTCCAGCGTGTCCTGGGTCTGCCCCAGGGTTTCCTCCCGGTGGGGCATGCCCAGAGAACCTCCCCTGGGAGGCGTCCAGGGAGCATCCTAACAAGGTGCCCAAACTACCTCAACTGACTCCTTTCGATGTGGAGGAGCAGTGGTTCTACTCTGAGTCTCTCCCGAATGACCAGGCTTCTCACCCTGTCTCTAAGGGAGAGCCCAGCCACCCTGTGGAGAAAACTCATTTCTACCGCTTGTATCTGCAATCTCATTCTTTCGGTCACTACCCATAGCTCGTGACCATAGGTGAGAGTGGGAACGTAGATGGACCAGTAAATTGAGAGCTTTGCCTTTTGGCTCAGCTCTCTCTTTACCACAACAGACCAGTTTAGTGTCCGCATCACTGCTGACGCTGCCCCGATCCATCTGTCCAACTCCCGCTCCCCCAACCCTCACTTGTGAACAAGACCCCAAGATACTTAAACTCCTCCACTTGAGGTAGCAACTCCCCCCTGACCTGGAGTAGGCACTCCACCTGTTTCCGGTTGAGTGCCATGACCACAGACTTGGAGGTGCTGATCCTCATCCCAGCCGTTTCACACTCAGCTGGAAAGTGTGTTCCAACTATAGGGGGATGACACTTCTCAGCCTCCCCGGGAAAGCCTATGCTGGGGTGCTGGAGAGGAGAGTCTGATCGATAGTTGAATCTCGGATTCAGGAGGAACAATGCAGTTTTTGTCCTGGCTGTGGAACACTGGACCAGCTCTTTACCCTTACAAGGGTACTGGAGGGTGCATGGGAGTTTGGCCAACTGGTCTACATGTGTTTTATGGACCTGGAGAAGGCCTACGGCCGTGTCCCTCGTGGTGCCCTGTGGGGGGTGCTTCGGAAGTATGGGGTTCTGGGCCCACTGCTGCGGGCCATTTGGACCCTGTATGACCAGAGCAGGAGTTTGGTTCGCATTGCCGGCAGTAAGTCAGACTCTGCCAGGGCTGCCCTTTGTCACTGCTTCTGTTCATAACTTTTATGGACAGAATTTCTAGGTGCAGCCAAGGGGCAGGGGGTGTCCGGTTTGGTGACATCAGGATCACATCTCTGCTTTTTGTGGATGATGTGATCCTGTTGGTTTCATCAATCTGTGACCTACAGCATGCACTGGGATGGTTTTCAGCTGAGTGAATCCAAGTTAAAAAAAAAAAAAAGAAGTCTATTTATTTGGATGTAATCTGTAGATGAAAACATGAATATTTGAAGGATGTCCATTATTAAAGTAGTTATTAAAAGCTTATAACGATAATTCAAACTTCATGTCCTTACATTAAGTCACACTAAACTCTCAGAAACTAAACAGGTCTTATGAAAATGTATGTTTACTTGGGTTATAACCTCAAATGTACAACTTTTATACCTTTACTGTGTTCTACTGTGTATCTTTCACGTAGAAATGTGGATATAGTGATAAAAATAAGAATGAACTAGAATATTTTTAAGAATAAAGTAGTAAATGTTCACTGCAGGCACATTTCTAGGTAAAAGATACACACTAAAGGTCCAAAAGGTGCATACACCACCAAAACTATACACAAAGCTGCAGTTAAGTTCCCTTTTTTCTGAGACTGAATAAAATTATCCAATAAACAATTGTACTAATGTTTTGATTACTCAAAATGATTAACTGTTAGTGGTTAATTGCACTCTTTCGCAAACTTTTTGTCTGTTTTCTGTATCTCCTGCATGCTTTTATGTAGTTATTTGAAACGACTTGTCCTGCTTTATTTCTGATCATTTAGAGTGTCATGCCAGTCGATTGGCATCTTAATTAAATACTAAATAGCCAGTACATCCCAGCTGACTACGGGCGAAAGGCGGGGTACACCCTGGACAAGTCGCCAGGTCATCACAGGGCTGACACATAGA
>JAOANJ010000014.1:39898832-39910262 GCA_026413345.1 Ariopsis seemanni
ATCCATCCATTATCTGTAGCCGCTTATCCTGTTCTACAGGGTCACAGGCAAGCTGGAGCCTATCCCAGCTGACTATGAGAGAGAGGCGGGGTACACCCTGGACAAGTCTTGTTTTAACTAGTAGCACACAAATTATTGCTTTGTTCTTGTCTTTGTTTGGCAAATATTCAACTCTGTTCATGGGTCTACCATACGCAAAACATTGAACAGATTGTCTATGTCCAAGCAGGACACCATGGATGAAGACGCTGCTTTCCAAAAAAAACCCCAAAAAACATTGCTGCGTTGTCTGAAGTTTGCCAAAGAGCACTGTGACACTCCACAATACTGCTGCGAAGATGTTTTGTGGACTCATGAAACAAGGGTTGAACTATTCAGGAAGAACACACAGCAATATAAGGGTCATTCTAGAATTTGAGGTACATTTCGCATCTTTGAGATAAACCTTTTGTTATTTTCCACAAAAGACATCTTTATTGAATCAGTTTTGAACAATAATGCAAATTATGACAAACTTTCACCAATAGCAACGCTTGATGTACATTTTAGACCCAATTTATCCATAAAACATCAACTAAATGACTCCCACCCCTTCCCCCTACATTACTGGCTGCCTTCAACTCCTGATTCATCCATTCAGCTTGAATAAACAGGAAGTGATTCAGTCTAACAATCTGTTTTTGGGGCTTATTCTATGCACTGTTATAAAATCAATTGCATAGAAAGTCTAAATAATTTTTTTTTATTCATCCCAATGTTCTTGTCAACTCTGATATAAAACCACATCAAATCCACAAAGACTTTTAATAATGCACATGACACCTGCACCAAGTGATGTCACTTCCTCTGGCGGGAAACTTCAGAAAGGCCATGAGGTGTGTTCTGTTTCTTTTCTCGTTAATTTGAACAAAATGTTGAGGATTTTACACCAACAGTAGATTAATTATTCGTCAACTTTGTTATTGTGATACCGGAGTGAATCTCTCACTTTTTTTTTTTAAACAATAATACGATTAAAATCCATAAAATTCTGTTTTTATACATGCCATGTGGGAGCTAGTTTGAGGTTAGCGTGTGGCATGAAGACACAAAATGGTGGAAAATATCAACTCTGTTAATGGACTGCCCAATTTAACGATAACAGAGCTGACAATGACAATTTTTTTGTTTTCTTTCAGTGCTTGAAAATGTACCCGCTATTATAGAATGGGCCCTTATATATTTTCCTCATTGCTGATGTCAAAATTAAAAGCAACAGCGTGCGTATGTCGCATCATGTTCCCAAACACAAACCCACAGCTCAAATTCTCTTATTTTCTTCCTCCAAAGCTGCAGAGAAAACTTGTGATCCGTTTCATCTGAATTAACGATGATGATAAATCTAATCTACAGAGAAAGCTAGTTAGTTAATGATTCTAGCTCGGAACTGTAAGAGCATGGTTACGGTTAGATTATCTCCGCTTCATGTCAGGCTGCATGACACCACCTCGTTGTTGTTTATTTTCCTAAAACAGCATGCTCGCAAGGGCTTGATTCCTCACGAGACGTGCTTCTGTCCTCTGCTAACAAACAAAAAACCCACAGGAAGCTGAAAACTGCCACGATATGAAGGAAAACATGGCCTTCGGATTTGGCTAAATATCCATTTTTCGCTTTTAATTCTTAAAAACCATACACATTACTCAACAAGTTTCAAATGTAAATCGAAATCACAATAACCATTTACATTTCTCCAGATAAACAGACATGAAGTACTTTTATTTCCAAATGTTAAGTTAAAAAAAATAATAAATCCATAAAACAGATGGAAAAACATTCATCCCTGTTACAGGAAGAAGCTACAGAATAAACTCATGGATTCTTTTTTTTTTTCCACATCTTTTCACTAAATAGCAAACTCAAGCTGCTTTTTTATTTGTTAAACACAAGGAACAAAAAAATAAATTAGGGGAAAAAAGTGTGGATACGCTAAATAAAGAGCGCATCGTATTCTTCTTTGATTTTCTCCTCTTCCCTTACAGACCGGCAGGAGAAAATCAGCAGCCGATACCAGCAACAACAACAAAAAATAGCTCATCTAAAACATAAAAAAGTGTTAGTATTTGACTGTTGGTGTTTGTTTAAAGCCTGGTTCGTACTCTTCACCACCCTGAGAAATAGATTCCTAGCAGAACCAAATCACTAGCCGTGTTTGAAAAGCTGTTACTGCACTGGTTCCTGTGTAAAAGTCTGCTTCAGCAGATCAAAGAATGTTCGTTATGTCCCATAAAAATACAAAGGAACTCTATTCATATGGTCTGTATCAAAATTTCCAAAGGGTGTTGAAATAAACGTACCCTGTACAGAGACCCCGTTATATCCAAGTTTTTTTTCCCCCTTAAAAATCCCTTTTTCCCCCCAGTATTTCAGGTGACAAATATATTCCACAGCCAAGTCAAACGCAGCAATGTGAACAACGAGAATATTTATGGATTAAGATGAAGAAAGAATGCAATCTGTTGGGGTTGTTTTTCACCCTGTATAAAGTTGTAAGTGGGAACATTTTCCACAAATTAAACCTCAAAAATTAGACACGCGTTTTCTGATGCGAGATAAATGTAAAATTTTAAAATGTTAATTGAAACAAGATAATTTATTTCTAGGCAAAATAATAATAATAATATTAATAATAATTTCACTCACAATGATGTATGTTTTGCATTCATTGCATCCTTTTGCATCCGATTCATTTTTTAAATTTATTTTTCCCTCCGAAGCCTGAGATTGTGATCCTTGATATCACGTATTGGCAGGGACAGAAATGTCACCAGTGCACTTCCTACTAACAATTATGAACTTGATAACTTCGGTGATTTGTCTCTCTCTCTTGCTTTAAATTCCATTTCAAATCGAAATTTCAAATTCCACCCGTTACGGCGACTCAATCGATAATGAACTGGGAACACAATGCAGTCCGTAGTAAGCAGGATAAACTAGCTTTAAAACTGAAGAAATGCAGTAGTATAAATGTCTAAGGACAGACACAGAGGTCCTCGTCTGCGTCCTCGTTAGCTTCTGGACCTCAGTGCGTCTCTTCACTGCTATACAAGCCTTAGTGTTATCTATTTGGCTAGAAGAGTTCTATTTATCCACAAATATATAACAAATAAAACTTGCAGGCAAAAATAGTTCAGTTTCCATAGAAACACCCTTTTTCCTGAAAATACAGCAGTATCTGAAATATTACTTTTTTTTTTTAACTTGTCCCTATTATTTTTCTGCATCAGGAAGCTCCTTCACCGACGAAGAGGAAAAAAACAAAAGTATCTACAAACTTTGTAAACAGACCTGCCTTTTAAAAAAAAAAACAAAACCCATAAATAATTCAAAAATATGAACAGCCAAACGGAGCAGAAATTAACCTGGGTGATCGAGGGCCGAAGAAAAATGTACACCACCATTCAGGGAAAAATAAGTAACTTCTTACAGCTAATCATCTGCAAGCCACAGAGTCCAATCATCTCCTCAGTATTAGAATATTAATAATTAAATAATTACTATATAACAATAATAAAAAATACAGGTCACTTTTAATCTCAATTAACAATCCCTCCGTTTTCACAAAGGGGACAAAGATTTTATGAGCAGAGGTGGAAATAGAGTCCTTCCCACTCTGAGAGGATGCTGTGAATAAAATAAGACAACAACAACAAATTGGAAAAAAAAAAAATAATAATAATAATCACAACCACACCCTACATTCCGGTGAACGCTTGCTCTTGTTCTTCAGTCAAGCACAAGCCGAGATCCCAGATCACACACGGCTCCGCGCCCGTGAGTCCGCTGAGCGAGCGCAGGTCTCTGTCGAGACGGCGGGTGGGTGTGGCTCAGAGTGTGGAGGAAGGGAAGGGGTGGAGCCGATCAGAGGGACGTCTCCACGCTGTGCATGGGGCTCTCTGGGGCCGAGGGCGTGGCCGGCTTGCTGTTGTCTAAGAGGAGGTAGACGCCGCTGTCCATGGCGTTATTGTTCTGGTTGGGCGACGGAGAGGGAGGTGGAGGGGGTGTGGGGGTGGCATTTCTCTTCGTGGGGGCGTCGTCCTCTGCGTCTGTATCGTCGATGAGGGGGATGTGGGGCTCCGAGTCCTCTATCCGGAACTCCGGGTGGGTCATAAAGTTGTGGATGGAGCTGCGTGACTCGGGCTTCTCCAGCCCCTCATAGGGGGACAGGGAGCTGCGGAATGCATTCACTACTCGGATCTGGGGGGAAGCAGGGGTACAGACACACACCGTCAGCCTCGACGCTTCGTACAGAAGTGGCGAAAAACCACTCAGTCAGGCACGAACCACACAGACACTCACACTTTGCATTTTAAATACAGGTTTAAATACGTGGCCAAATAAACTGGCTGTGATTAGGGTGAACTAAAGCCGGTTTTACACTGTGGGCTTTGACGACTATTACCTCACACTGCACAACAACATTCCAGTAAAATCTCAACCCAGTTTTTTTAAAAATTATATATACTGTATATCCAGGCCAGATTACACAATGAAGATCCTGATCCTCTAACAGCAGATCTGTGGTTAAACAGCATTACTACATTCAGTCATTATTATTACTACAGTATTATTAACAGCATTTAGCAGACGCTCTTATTCTGCCGGTCCAGGGAATCAAACCAGTGACCTTTTGATCCCAAAGCTGCTTCTCTAGGCTATGGCTTCTCAGTCAACATGATCCAGGTTCGTATCAACACAAACACACACTCATTAAAGCGAGCTTAAAACGATTGGGAGGTTTTTTTTTTCCCAGTCTATTAGCATGTGTGGTTGTTTCTAACTCCCTGTGCACGCCTGACCCTCGCACATCAGTTAATTCATCTGAGCAAGTCCATATTGTAAACACATATTGGTGGCTTTTAGATGCACATCATAGCACTGAGATTTTAACTTAAAGTGCTCGTCTTATGGAAAATGACATCACCCCTGGAAATGATACCTTATAAAACTCGACATGTTAAATAGTTTACTGTCTAAATTGTATTTTAATAGGAGACTGGGAACATGTTCTATTCAGCCGGTAAAGTTTGGCTCTTTGAGTCCGCTGTTACACGAATGCGTTCCTGGTAAGTTACTTTAATTCAAAGGAAGTGACGTCACATGCGAAATGCTTGAAAGTTTGCGGCATTTCTGGCTTCGATTGCTTTGCAAAAAAATGTAGCACACTTTTAACGATTTTTTTTTTTTAATTCCAAAACAAAATTAAGACCAAAGCATGCCTCCGAAGAGGTGTGTCATTCAGGGCTGTTCAAGTGTAGCTGATTTAAAAAAAAAAAAAAGGCAGAATTTCCATCCATTACAGCCCAAAGTCGGCAGGACACTTAGGGAATGAATGGGTTCGATTTGTACGGATAAAGAGCGGTAACCTCAAGCCGACAGGACGGTTTGGCGTCTGCGCCATACAGTTTGAAAAAGATAAATTTGTGAGGCAAATTCACACAGACGGATTTGAGCGACGTCTGGTACGCGGAGCAGTTCCTACCATCTGGAAACAGAAGTCAGAAGTGCCGTCCAAAAGAGCTCACCGCCACACAGGAAGTGTCCCGCTTGTGTTTAGCCTGTTGCTTTAATTGATTATTGATCTGACAAAGGACAACTAATGTTTTAAGGTACTTTCTGTGGCCAAATATAATACTTAGATAACGGGCAATTACTGATCTAAAAGCAAACCAGAACATGCTGACTCAGTCACTTCTTCCTCGTCCTTGCTGTTGTAAAGTTGTGTAGAGAGCTTTACAAAAGAAGGCAGCAGTGCACATGTCGTCACACATGCAGCGCCGCTGACCAGTAAATCGCTGGCGGACAAGCTTTTAGTGATTTTCGAAACAGAATTCAGACGCAAAATTTTTTTTCTTTCTCGAACCAATTTTTATTTAATCGGTGAAGTTTACCATCTATTTGAGCAGATCACACACAGAAAACCCGGGATTTTATAATGTCATTTTCACAAGACTAGTACTTTAAAACTTCCTCACAGTCCCAGATTCGTCTTACTGTCTGTCTTTGATTAAAACAGCATTAAATCAGTGAGCAGGTCACATTACACGTTTCCAAACAGCCAAAGAATTATTTTACGGTGTGCTCTTTTTGTCCAGAACCAGCTAAAAGCTGTACAGTGTAAACCCGGCTTCTGTTTGATGACAAAAAAAAAGTGTGAGTTGTGGGAGGACACACAGGCTGTGGTGAGTAAAACCAGATTGTCATGTTACTGCAAGCTCCACTGAGAGACACAAACCATCTCGTTCTTTCCATCAATGAAAAGTGTAAAAGATAGATTAAATAAAAAAAGGTTAGGAAACCAAATGTTCTGAGCATCTCCTCTCAGGAGTCGTGTCAGAAAACTCATAGCCAATGTCCAGTTATTCAAAATGCAAGCGAGAGAGAGAGAGAGAGAATAATAATTTTTAAAAAAGGACAGAGAGAGAAACACACAGAGAGAAACAGAGAGAGAGAGAGAATAATAATTAAAAAAAAAAAGGACAGAGAGAGAAGAATAATTAAAAAAAGGACAGAGAGAAAGAGAATACAACATTAAACTAGAGAACACAGCTGAACATGAGAGGTTAATTGATCTGGACATGCTTGGGTGAGCACGATGGGGTGAAAAGGGGAAGGGAGGGTTGATCATTGATCACTGATTATGTTTCGGTACAGAAATTTTGAGCAGCGAAGCAGGTCTAAGCTGTACAACACAAATAAATTTCACAAACGGACAAGAGAGACTGGACCCATGCACAGCAGTGCTACCTTTTGTTTAACGGAAGTAAACCTTTGAGTATAGCCCATGACACAAAATCTAAAGGAGGAACATGGAGTCAGGGTTTTTTTTTTTGCCATTGCATTGGAGTCAATTAAAGGACTGTTTGCCTATAAAGAAACTTTAAACATTAAATGACTTTATAAATAGCAACCGACGTTCCTGGATACATCCGTTCATCCGTTGTACCTAAGAAACAGACAGCATTAGTGTGTCACTGAAGAGGCAGGAATTCCTGACAACCTGGAAAAAGCTGTGGAAATGTCACTGTATAAGATTTATTGGAATGATTCTTAGTCTATTAAGACAGCGATCGTGCTAAAGTTAAATAGGGTAACTTTCAGAAATGGTGAAAGCAACGTAATTAGAGAACGGCAGAGATGAATGTAAAACCGGGAGTGCTGTATGGAGGTGGGGTGAGTAAGTAAAGCTAAGGTTGGTGCATGTATAGAAAATGACAGAGTACGTCACAGAGTAGCGTAAACACCTCAGCATACGTACAGAAGAGGGGACATCTGCAGATGAAACCACTTTGGTTTGTAATACAGTCTGAGGACTTACAATGACGTTTGCGCATACAAGTGCTCTGGTACTGCAGGTGGCACTATTAACATTTTCACAACTACATGAAGACTGGGGGGGCGGCAGTGGTGCAGCGGTTAGCGCCGTCGCCTCACAGCAAGAAGGTTTTGGGTTTGAACCTCACGACTGCGCGAGTTCCCTCCGAGTGCTCCAGATTCCCCCACCGTCCAAAGACATGCAGTG
This sequence comes from Ariopsis seemanni, assembly GCA_026413345.1. NCBI lineage: Eukaryota > Metazoa > Chordata > Actinopteri > Siluriformes > Ariidae > Ariopsis > Ariopsis seemanni. The sequence continues at coordinate 39,906,394 of JAOANJ010000014.1, forward strand.
AGGTTCCTTGGCTACTCTAAATTGCCCTTGAAATTGTCCCTAGAAACTCTGATGGAAACTCTGAGCAGACATAAAGACAGACATGAAGATTACTGCCTGCTGCAAAGTGCTGGCAGTATAAATGAAGCAGGAGTTGGTGGAAATGTATACACGCACCTCACTGTTAGAACATGACAAAGACATGAAATACTTATAACAGGAAAAGAGAAATAAGAAGCAGGAAGTACGGGAGATGATTAAATAAATCAAGGGTTGAGGATTGTGATAATAACATGCTCGTGAAACCTATGCGATACGTCATGTTGCGTTTGCGTCCGCTGAGCTCGCCCAGCTGCGGTGTACATGACACGATTCGAGAACCCTCCGTACGCTAGGTGAACGTCGTCTCTGCATGGAGCATGATAAGACGTTGATAAGTGCGTACGTAGCCTAATGAAGGTAATAAAAATACCCAAAAAGTATGCGCTGTTTATGATCATCAGAAAAAATAAAATAAAATACAAACTGAACAGACAAAATGAAAGAAACAATGGCAGGAGAGACATAAACAAAGATTCATTCCACAGAGGACACAACAACACAGGACATTTGTTCCAGGAGAAGCAGACGCTGTGCTCGCTCTCCTGAGTCTCGGTTACAAACGGATTAAGGAACACGTCCAGCACCAGCGAGAGATGAACCTGCAGAAACCTGGACTGGATTCAGACTGGCAGAGGAAAACAAAGAATGGTCATTTCACAGCAGTTATCACAGTTAGCAAGTCAGTTCTCCAGTTCAAACCAAATCCCACACAGCCTCGAAACAAGGCCAATTTTTAGCAGTCCTGTGACTGAGCTGGTTGTGGGTGTGATCATGGGCATATACTCAAAATATTTACACACACAGGACTATAGCAGTCACAGAGCCCAGCAGAGGGACCGAGGCACAGCAGCGGCTGCAGACGCAACACACACGATGTTGATCTGTTAGAATGTTAACACACTGTTTATCTGAGGAATAAAAACCCAGCCAAAGCCATCAAACAGAACAATGACAGAGAGACCTCAGCCCCACTGGCCTCAGAACAGTACACACAGATATATCTCCATTAAAAATAAATAAATAAATAAATCAGCACTTGGATTCAGAAGCAATGTTGTGAACACTTATTTTTTTTTTTTTTACTCATTGTTTAAATATCTTTTGTTTTCTCTTCATACGGAGGGACATTATAGAAGAATGTAGAACGTTAGGCGAGTGAAGGAGGAAATGTTAATTGTCATGCACTAAGAAACACGCACTCACACCCCACAGTGGCAGAAGCTTTGTTGGAGGCAGTGGCAGTAGAAAACGCTACATGTGTAGGGCTAGAAACATTGGTTACATCGTGCTGTTGGCTGGTGCTCGAGGGGTGACGCCTGAGGGCCCCCTGAAAGGAAGTGCCGCTCTGGAACGCACTCACTACATCCATCTGCAAGGAATCAGAGAGCGTGACAGGAGGGCCCAAAGAACGCATACAGGAGAGAGAAAGAGAAAGCGAGAGAAAAGTAAGAAAAAGAGAATTGGGGAGGGAAGACAGAAAAAGAAGGGCACCCATATAAAGAGAGGACAGGTAGCAGCATGGAGAGAAAAGGCACTGTATGGAAGACAGTTAACTGCAGCGTTAGCCTCCCTAACTTTACCCTCATCAGTACATTAAATCACAAGAGTTACTTCACCAGAAAAAGTAGTGTAAAGCTAACCATAAGCAAAGATGTTGGCACTAATTACGTGTGAAGAAAGCACTGGGACCTATCCTGACGTTCCTCGACACGGGGAATGTAAGCGAGCGTCTCCGTGAAATTACCTGAGTCTGTATCCTGTTGAGGCCTCGGAACCAGAGGATCTGCCCCCTGCGAAGCTCACGCTCAGCGTGGTCAATCTCGTCGAGGTCCTCCATGTCCTCCAGCTCCTCATCCGGGATCTCCTCCTTCTGAGTTCCATGACCGGCCGTCTTCAGGAACTTGAGGCGACTGGTCGGGATGGAGGAGATCACCTAAACAAGGGCAGAGCAACAGGAACTCCGTCAGAAAACTGCAGTTCGGTCAAGATAATACACATTATTCCATCCACATTTGTGCACTCTGATTGGCTACTCTATTACTAGGCTATCAGCTCATATACCATGAGTAGAGAAAAACAAAATGGAGGTGCATGTTGCTGAACCAACCAAGGATGAAATAAAAACTCTACTCGAAAACAAAACCCCCAAAATTGTTAAAGTATTTAAAAGAAACAGAAATGGCTAAAAGAATATAGCCCCTCCGCCAAATATCTCCTGTTCCACGCTCCAGCCCAGGCGGTGGCGGTAATGCACCTTTAAGTTGGTTTACCAACCGCCAAAAAACCCTCAAGAAGAATTACACGACCCCTCCCCCCAAAAAAAGCAACAAAACATGGAATAAAAGTATTTGATGGTAAGAACGTCTCTCTTTTTCCCCCCTTCAAGAATTATCGCATTTTTCACAAATTGCTACCGTCATTTCACTGGTTTGTTTACATTCTAAGTGGAAATGATTTTGCCAGAAGTTTTTATTTACTGAATTTGTAAAACAATAAGAATGCCGTTTGTCAAAATCCAGTGAATGTGGATAGAATAAAACGGTTATTTCACTCACTCATCATACATGGATTATAGCGCCATCAGCTCACGTATGACTTGATTTCATGGAATAACTTAATTTTTTTTTTTTTAAGAAGAAACCTTTATTCGTCACATGCACACTTCAAGCACAGTGAAATTCATCCTCTGCATTTAACCCATCTGAAGCAGTGAACATGTGCACACACTCAGAGCAGTGGGTAGCCACACCAGAGCGCCCAGGGAGCAGTCAAGTCACCTTGCTCAAGGGCACCTCAGCCCAAGGCCACCCTACATTAACCTAACTGCATGTCTTTGGACTGTGGGGGAAACCGGAGCACATCCACGCAGAGAACATGCAAACTCCACACAGAAAGGCCCTCACCGACCGCTGGGTTCAAACCCAGAACCTTCTTGCTGTGAGGCGACCGTGCTAACCACTACAGCACTGTGCCGCCTAAAGTATAATTTAAGAATAATTAGGTCTGTAAGACTGCACAGCTAATTTCTTCACATCATAATAAACAATGGTACAGATAGATAGCTTAGCTATTTTACAACACAACCATCTGGAATACCCCTCAGTGTGACAGATGTCAAGGCTACAGATATGGATGTATCATGTGGAAAGACACTGTGCAGTGAAATGTATGTGTGATGATGCAAATGCCATTTTAATTTAATATTGAATGCTGCATGACTAAGCAGTTATCTCCAGCACTGGAGCTAGCGAACTAGCGTAGGTGGAATGAGTGGTCTTTCACTGGTTATAGAGTGAGCTTATAATTTTTCAACATAATAGTTACGTTCAGTATGAAGTTGTACAAAAAGTCATTCCAATTTTATTATAAACCTTAAGCAAAGTGTTCAGTGTTATTTTAATTACTGATGCATTGCCAACATTAAATAGGTAGCTAGTCAACTTGAGGCTACTCAGTCTTAAGTAGCTAGTAAACTTAGCAGCAAAGAATAGTTAAAGTTTAAATGCGCTAGTTTACTTCTCCAGATGGGCATGAGCATTATGTGATGTGGTGAACCATTATAGTGCATTTTTACACTGCAAATAATGTGGCTACCCTTAGAAAAAAAGAAGTTTATTCAAGTGTGCTTCTTTTAAACTAAAAATAAGAGAGAATGCTTCCAGTTTACTTTTTATTTACTTATCAGAGATATACTTAATAAAGTTATACATCAGTATACTTGGCTTATACTGAAAAGTATATAGAAAAGTCTAAGTATATTAAGCTTATACTTAAACTTTTGATCAAGA
>JAOANJ010000014.1:39949478-39963249 GCA_026413345.1 Ariopsis seemanni
ACACGGGGAGAACATGCAAACTCCACACAGAAAGGCCCTCGCCGGCCACGGGGCTCGAACCCGGACCTTCTTGCTGTCAGGCGACAATGTTAACCACTACACCACTGTGCCGCCCCCAATTTTAATATATTTTTTTAAATAAATAAATAAATAAATAAATAACCCCACACACACACACACATCTTAACTGCTAATTTCAATGAAGAAATATTTGAAATCTTCACAGCTTTCCAGAACTTTAAACTATGAAGTTACCTGAGGAAGTAATAAATCCGTTTAGCCTATTTATTTTTTTTTTGGACAGAATAACCTTCATGCAAAAAAACCCCAAAACAAACAAAAAAAAATTTAAAAAAAGGGAAAAAGATATTATACATCACAACAGGAAATGCAAAAACTACTCAAACCCAGCAAAAATTAGCCTACCCTAAGGACCATAAAGGAGGGAAGTTGAAGCTAATCTTTGATTCATACTCCTACGCAGTAATTCTAACATCTAACCCGCATTAGTAAACTCAACACTTATGCAAGTCCATCAGATGACTCATTTCCATGATGCTCCCAATTATGCATTTAATTAATTAAGCCAGATCACCCTCGAGGTCATGCCGCTGTACTTAATACGAGAACGGCTGCGATCTGACGGTAAGAATGAGGCCGTAGGTGAGCGCCGTATCACAGCCGTGCTGATGTTCAGTACAGCAGCATGACCTCAAGTGTGATCTTGCTTTTGTACAGCAGTTCTATAAACAGGAAATTAATATCGAGTAAGTAATTTTTTTGGACACAATATGATCAAATGTTCTGTTTTTCACTTTGAAAGTGGATATAGATGCCAATGAAGCCACACTCACTTTATAGTATGCCGGACAGCTGATTAGCGCACACTGATTTGCACATTCCTGTTAAAGGTGTTTTTGGTAAAATTGGAGTTTTATGTGACAAGCTGAGTGACACACAGTGAAGCGTCCAAGCGGTGTTATGGCGAAATCGCAACACTCTTGGAATGCCACTTGACTAATCAAATTAGGGGACCAGAACTCCCCGTTATATAACTGACTTTATTCCATCCACATTCCCTGGATATGAAAAATCACATGCTCTGATTGGCTACTCTACTACAAGGATATCAGCTCATATACTGTGAGTAGAGAAAAACAAAATGGCGGAGCGTGTTACCGAACCAACCAAGGACAAACTAAAAATTCTACTCAAAACAAAACCCCCCCAAAATACAAAAATAAAAAGCAACAACAGTATTTGATTGTGAGAACGTCTTTTTTTCCAAATAATTATTATAATCGCATTTTTCACAAATTGCTCCTGTCATTTTGCTGGTATGTTTACATTCTAAGCGGAAATGATTTTGTCGGACATTTTGTATAAAGCTTATCAAATTTGCAAAAAATAATGCTCTGTTTCTCAAAATCCAGTGAATGTGGATAGAATTAAAAAAAAAAAATTATTACACTCGATCTCATCGTACATGGATTATAGACAACTCTGTGCTATGCGCCTCGTCAGCTATCAGCTCATGACATGATTTCGTGGAATAACTTAACTATACCACAATGTGGCTGAATGAATAGTGTAGCCGTGACCTAATGGTTAGAGAAGCAGCTTTGGGACCAAAAGGTCGCTGGTTCAATTCCCTGGACCAGCAGGAATGGCTAAAGTGCCCTTGAGCAAGGTACTGAACCCCCATCTGCATAGGGTGTGTTGTACGTCGCTCTGGATAAGACTGTCTGCTAAATGCCTGTAATGTAATGAAGGTGTGTGTTGTTTTTGTATTTTGCATGGCTAAGACAGCAGCTCAAGCTGCAACATGAACAGGTTAAAGTTACTGCACTCGTTCTAATACGTTGTAATATGATGTTTAGTAATTTTTTAAGCAGCGGGGTCATGCTGCATCAGACCCGCTTCGGCATGCAATAGTTTCATATAACAGCACAGTCTGGAGTGTGTCATTTCTTCCTTCACAAGAAATAATTCTTACAGAATCCCAAATAACTGTCCGAATGAATCCTGCCCATTATTACGAGGAGCCTAACTTAGAGTGAACTTCAGTGACTGCGAGTGTCACCTTTCATACACTTGCTGCAGAGCAAGTGAAAAGAAGCAGAAACAACGGTTAATGAGATTAAACCAATGCCTTTCCTGAGCATAATCATTTTGCTTCTTGCTTCGTTGCAAGAGCGTTTGTAAAGTAAACCTGTCTCCAAAGTGCTGTCACTGGCCGGTTAAATTATATTCATGTGATAATCAAAAAGCATTAGCTAACTGCTATACTACAGCACTAAAAATAACATGTCAGCATCTGGATTTTAGAAACATACTGCCATTTTATTTACAAAAAGGGAGCAGATATTGAAAAACAGTTCCTAGGTTGGAACTGCAACTCACTGCCAATGTGTGTCGATGAGAGGACATTAACGCCTTTCACAATCGGCACAAAAAGGGGAAAATAAATAAATAAATAAATGATAAAAAAATAATAATAAAAACCCCACACCATTTTTATAAGCACCAATGGTGCAGCAATGTAGGAGTGGCTTCCGAAACAGCACACTTACATTTCATTTGCTCTTTTAGGTTTTTACATTAAAAGGATGATAAATATGAAGATCCTGTTTTTGTCAATTGTCCAGTCGACAACCGACAGAGTCGTAGCATGCGGTTTTTATACTACGGCAGCATTTCATTTGAGCATGCATTCTCATGATGTTAAAAAAAAAAAACACAAGTGCAATGCTTGTTCATTTGCCACACCAGAGGCTGGGTTCTGAGCATGATCATCTAACCTGTGTATTTTGTTGTCTCGCCTGTCAGAGACATCTGCCACAAGCCTGATAGGTAAATTCCAGATCAGAGGATGAAGAAACAGATCAAATGAGGAAGAAGAAGAAAAAAAAAAAAGCTTGAATCACTCACTCCTGGATGAATTTGCAAGACAAAAATACACAGACCTCACCGAGAACCCTTGCCTCTTTTTGGTTAACTGGCCACGACTTCGAGCTGAACAATTCACATACTTTCATTCATACCAGGAAACGATATGAAATTCTGCCAATATTAGCATTTTCTCGCTTCGTATCAAATTAACACTTCAGCAAGAAAAAGCTAAAATTCCATCAGTCCTAAATCTTTGAAGGACTCCCCCCGGTCTATAATTCATCCATGCTTAAATTTGGTCTGTGATGCCGTTTGATCTTTGATGCATGTGTACAAACTTCTCACAGCATCTCAAACATGGTAATATAAAGCGTTTTTTCTCTCTGACTCATCAAGGATCACTTTATTAGCTTAAAAAAAAAACTATGCACTGCAACTTTAAATAAGTCGTTTGATGAATGAGGAACTAATAAAATGTGGTACTGTACTTTTTCCACACACAAACTGAAAGATATTCTCTCATACAGTTCTCAGGTCCAGTGCTAAAGAAACACACTTCCTCATGTGGCACAAGAGAAGTATATCAGACAAAACAACCTGCCTCGCTTCCTGTCTACATAACCGTCTTCCCATAACCAAATGAGTCCGATAACTTATTTATTGTAAGAAACAAACAGCACAGTATTCCTACTTAAACAAAACACAAACAAAAGAAAAAACAAACCAACAAACCAACCAACACCCAGGGAATTGGGGGTTATCTTTGATCAAATGAAACCTGCCAAAGCAAACTTTCCTGCTGTACTGGATCTGCGAATAGGGAAGCTCGAACAAGAGATCATGGCTAGGCTGGAGCGAGTGCACTGCCAACATTTGCTACACGCTAAGTTTCGAATTGCAAAGCAGGTCACATGTCACAACAGCAGAAAATCATTGTGACTAGACGGCTAAAGAACAGCTGGGATGGTACGTGGCTGAGCAATGGCACTCAGTTAACCCTTGCAACACTGGACTAGCAATCTTTAACGTGTACACAAAGGAAGGACGCGTTCTCCAAAACGTCTGTATACTTGTCGTGTCAATGATGATATAATGCACAATCCCATGTATCTAATCTCCTTCTTAGCTTCTCCAACAGTCATGTTTTCTTCATGAAACATTTCGATTTTGAGTCAGCAGAACCGGTGCCCGAAAACCTACGGAACCCCTCCACCCCATGCATCCTGGCTTGGCAACTGAACCCCGTGTGTATGCACGCACCAGCTCTGTGCATGCAAGTCAAGGACAGCGATTCCAGGGATCCCTCCTCACTGGAGTCACAGGCGGCGATGTATTTTTAGCAGCACCCAGTTGACCCCCCTCCCCATCCTCGTCCTTGTCCCCCATCCCCACTGCGGCTCCAGCTGAAGTGTGTCATGACACATCTATGTGAGGGGAATAAAGCCGAGGGGTCTGTTTTAAATCGTACTGTATGATTCAGAAACCCTTTGGAGTGAGTGTTGTTCACCTGAATCGTGTGCATGCGTCGCTGCTTTTAGAGCTTCCTCTCTGCATGACAAGGAAAACTGAGAAATCTCCAAGTAAGCACAATAACGTCCTGATTATACATACATAAATTACATGGTCACTATTGGCTGCACGGATTAAAAGGACAAGATGAGAAAATCTGAACTCTAGTAATCTTCAGAGATTCTGACTGGTCCAATGAACAACTGAAGGAAATTATAAAGCACTCGTTCAGATGTACAGCTAAACCAACCTGCTTGTTCAGCACTGACATCACACATACTGTACATTCACTACTGCTCCAGTACTTTACTCATTTAAAAGAAGGAAGTGCACTAAACTAAACTTTTTCTTGTTAGGGTAGATTTATGAACAACAAATCTGTTTTAAAAAGGTACACAAGATCCACATTTCCGCATACGCCCTTGAAGGCACCACCTGCAACAATCCATCATGGCTTTTGGTATTGATTCAAACAAAGCAGATTCCACAGGTTTAAATCAAGTGATGTTGACCATCAGATGCCTTTAAGGTGTGGCTCCTGTAAGGCAGGAATAAACTCCTACCTGCCTAAAAAAATAAAACTAAAGAAAATAAAAGATCAGAGTGTGTTTGTAGCTAGTACAGTTAGCTTGTGCTGCTAATTGCTAGGCCAAATATGTCTGGCATGTAATGTACAAACACTATTAATAGCACTTTATTAAAATCCTTTTAAGTACATAAAATACATGGTCTCCTGTAGACTAGTTTGGCCATGACACTCCCTCATCAGAGCTGAATGGATGGTACACGCCCGCAGATGACAACAGTAACGTAATGCTGGGGAGCAGCTGGGGGTTAGGTGCCTTGCTCAAGGGCACTTCAGCCATTCCTGCTGGTCCAGGGAATCAACCAGATGACCTTTTGGTCCCAAAGCTGCTTCTCCAATCATTAGACCATGGCTTCCCCAATAAAACAGCACTTGTTACTTAACTTAAACTACAAAGCAAGCACAAAGACATGCCTCAAGGAGGAAAAAAAAACCCCAAAAACTCCTCTCGTCAATCAAAATAAATAAATAAAACTCATTAGATGTAAACTTTTGCCAAACCATGTCTTCATGGCCCATTCCTTTCACCATACAAACTCTAAAGCGCCCATGGTATCAACACTGGCAACAAATCAGTCATCTCTAATGGACCAAATTTATCCATCCATCATCTGTAGCCGCTTATCCTGTTCTACAGGGTCGGAGGCAAGCTGGAGCCTATCCCAGCTGACTATGGGCGAGAGGCAGGGTACACCCTGGACAAGTCACCAGGTCATCACAGGGCCTGGACCAAATTTAAACCTGATCTATTTTACTGATTTTTAAGTGCTGTATACCCCATCCTACTATTAAGTTGATTATGCCCTTTTTGTTTTCGGTCATTTACTTGCTTTCTGATCAACAGATCAAACAATACTGTGTCAAATCAACTTTTCATAATTTCCAAAATGTTCCCTCGTGGCCTGAATGGGTCATGGGCAAGACCCGAGCTCTCAGACGTTTACTTTAAACATGCACCGTTTCAACTTTTTTTCCTTTTTAAACCAAGGCTTGTTTTCAGCTTCACTCGACACAAGCATTATCAAACCCTTACACGGTCCACATCTCTTACAAAACACGACCAAACACAAAGGTGCTTCTTCTTCACTCATCATAGCTGAAGAGTTGTTGCTTTTCCACCTTTTTTCTGTGTTGAAGAATGAAGAAATATCAAGGACTCAAACTCAACACTTAAGGACTGAGGACTTTTGTCCAATAGCAATTACAAACAAACCTGCTGGTCGTGCTGGGGGGGGGAGGAGAACGGGACTACTCCAAAGAAGAAAAGAAATATAATCGATCAAACTCGAAACAGGAATTGGAGACATGATGATCATTGATGAAGACTCTGGAACATCTTCATCTCTGGCGTTTCCACTGGAAAGAGAGAGATAAGAACTTTCCAGTGCAGCTTTAAGTGGCCTGAACATCACAACCCTGAGGCTTTGCCTTTTGCCAGGCTGCTACTGTAAACAAGACCTCGTTCTTCGTGACTAACTGATCAGATTGGCTCCATCTCCATTTCTCCTGCACACACGTCTATCTGTTTCTCCGGATGACTCTTATGAGATTGCATGTAAGAAAATGAAGCACTAAGAGCAGAGAAGAGTGACAATGAGTCTGGCTGATGAAGGAGCACGAACGTATCCGCCATGAGGTTTGAGAGAAAGTATTAGCATACGTGTAAGACGGTGAAGACAGCATGTGACCCAGTGATCAGTGAGGGACATTCGGAGAGGTTTTATAACAGGACTGAAACAGGTTTTATAACAGGACATATTTAATTATTCTGTATAAAAATCAACACCTGGGGGGGTTCTGTAAAAACCTACTGTGTTCTTTCAAGGCCAAACAGCTTTTGGTTGCAGGTAAGAAAGTTTTTCATTTGAACAAGCAACAAACTTAATTTGCAACTCATTTTTTGAAACGTATCAGCTAGTTTAGTTCACCACCTCAGTAATGATTATAAAACACGTCTACAAAATGACGAATAAATAAGAAACACTAAAAAAAAAAAAAACATTGTTTTCTTCACAACGCTGCGGAAAACGCTGGCTGATATTAAGTGAGATGATTATACTGATTTCAGAGCAGAGCTTTGTTACAACTTTCATCTTAAAAAACACATTTTGACTCACAGCTTCATACATTTTCCACACAGACCTCAGAGTACGATTAGGTTTTCTCTCCCTTTAGTGCACTAGCTTATTATTTTGCTAGCCACGTTCTTTTAAGCTCCTGCAAACCAAATACATTGCATTTCACTGATATTTCAACTGGTTATAATACAGCCATTAGCTAGTTGGTGCGTGGAGCCAAGCATATTCACCTCACGCTAACGTTGTTAATTATGTTCCAGTAGTTTTGGTATTAATTAAAAAGAACACAAGTTATAAAAACACTCAATTCTTAATATGTTACCTCTTTTTGTTTGTTTAAATGAAAGAAGTGAACGTGCTCAGTTTTCTGCATCACGACACGGACATGTAAAGATACTTTTGTGCAGAAAGATTGTGTAAAGGCTCGTGCAACTCAAATGGACGCCCATTAGTGTGATATTTTTAGTCTAGGTTATCACACTGTCAAAACCGTAACACTCGTACTCCACAGAAACACGTTCAGTTTAAGTGTCGGGGTCGTGTCGTTCGTTACTCGGTCAGTGTAACAGTAACACCCACTGCTCTACTGTTCCTTTCTGTTCCACTTGAAAAACACGACCATAGAGTTAAAACCAGTCTTTAAGACATTCTCTCCCTCTCTCCGACACCCACTCCTACAGCAGGTGTACACTTCACAAGCACCCCTGAGCATTACTGCCCCCTGACCCTATACCACCTGAGTGTAACGCCTGTCATTTTGGCGCTTCAGGAAATTAAACCATGTTGTATGCGTTTGCGTGACCTCGAACATAATCAACAAGATCTTGACATACAACATGAGACTTCACAGCTAGCGCGCTACACTTTGCCACGACTTCAGAAAGTTTAACAACGCCTCTCACAAACTAGGACTCACCAGTTGGCCATCATGAGAAGAATGAATGGAGATACATATATTAAAAAAAAAAAAAAAAGACACGCCGACATGCAAATGTTCTTTCAACTCTAAACAAACAAATAAGGACACCTCCTGTAGGCTGAAACCGTCACTACACAGGTCTTCCTCTTCATCTACATTCAGTCTCTCCTACTTTGCTCATTCTGCAGTGCTGATATATTAGAAGCACAGAGAAACTCACTTTAATTCATTTGAGCATTCCTTTAAGAACACCAACATGTGGAGAGAAAGACGACTTGATAATACAGATATAAAGCTGCACCTTTATCCATCACTTATAAATTATCCTTCATTCATAAATGATTTGAGATGGATTTGTTAACACACACGGGCACATTTCATAGTTTGAGTACACACCTCCTTCACCATCACATCCTGAGTGAGAAAACTAGTTTGTGAATTTCACTACAGCACAGAGCTGATGGAAGATATTTATTTACCAAGAATAAACTTAGTGATGCACTGTAATGAACATTTGATCTGATACTAAACCATGGCCTTCTGTTACTTTTCTGCCCAAAGCGTTTCACTGTTCCTTTGTGCTCTCTAAAGAAAGTGAAAAAGCAGCATCTAGCCACCATTAAGTGTTTTTGCTCCTCCTGAACTTTGACCAGTGGCGTTTCTATTCTCAACTCTTGCCCTCGGTGACAGTGACTCCGTCGCCCTCTGCATTCAGCTCCTCCCGTACACAGATACTTGAGTCTCACTACGTCTGGGGACTGCTCGGTCGGACTTGTCTGGCTTATTGATTGGCGTAGCGAAGGGCACTTCTCCAGTGCTGTGCTGTCACTGACTGCATGAACCATTAACAGGTGGAGAGGAGAGGGGGGAAAAAAGAAAAAAAAAAACACCCCAAGAAACGCCTGTCTGAAAATGTATTCTTCCAAATTTCACTTGTTATAGAATAATATTTATGCACAAGGACAACTGAGCTGGAACTCTATAACTGTATAAGACACACTTATCTAATCAGACTCAAACTGAGATTGCCTTTCATTCATAAGAAAGAAAAAAAAACTCTAAAGACCTTGGGTTTTCATGGAGTTTATTTCAAAACAAGTGCACTCCTACACTTGTTATAACTGCTGAATGAAAGAAGCAGCATATAGCCTAACATCAAGAGATTCAGCTCCATGGTTAGGGCAAGGAAACAAATTAAAAAAAAAAAAAAAAAAAAACTCAGAGGTGAAGCTCAATAAAGAGTATACACACAATTTTTTTCTGCTTAAATGCATAAACTCGATCAATTAAGCAAAACCAGGTGTATTTGATGATAGGTCTCGTTCTTCCCTGAACATCACATCATATAAATAAAAGCACGGAGACAAAAATATCACCCGGGCATGAATATTACAAAATCCGACAGCTGAACTGATCATGAATAATGCAGGAGTCAAACGGTGGACGATTTTATATAAGATGATACGATAAGATGTTTCTGTTTCTCACACGCTTACAACAAATGCACACACTTTTTTTTTTTTAAAAAGCAGACACGCTGCTACATTACAAAGCTTCAGGAGATTTCTTTTAGCACAACCCCCCCAAAAAAAGAGGTTCTGTACTGCATTTCCACACTCTGAATCCCGAAATCTTGTACACATGAGGGATCTCACCCAACACACACACACAACCAGAGGAGGGAGGGAGAGAGAAGGGGAAAAACAGAAAGAGAAGAACTAACATTAAACATGATGCATTAGTGCTAGGATTTCTTCCTAACGTCCTTCATAATCATTCAGCATCAGAGCAGATCTCTCTATTATTACTACCGTATTTTTTTTTCAGAAGCTAAAACCAGAAGCCCAAGGAGGAGGAGGAGGAGGAAGAGGAGAAGAGGAAAGAGAAGGAGACAGGCAGCCAAAGCCAAACAGCAAATGACAGCCAGCTAGCAAGCAGGCTAACACCTTTCTCTTTTAAGATTACATAACACTCAGTGACCATGCAGGTCATCATGCAAGTGAAGACTTTTGACAGAAAATCAGAATTAAGATGATCGACCTGACATCAAGAACCTTGCTCTCAGAATTGCTCCAAATACACACACACACGTGCTTTGCTCTTTATTTATTGACTTCCTTTAAAAAAAAAAAGACAATGCAATGAATGTTAGCTAGCAGCAAGGACCATTCATCCATCCATCCATCCATCTCTTCACACACCACAGTTAGATAACATTACACAGTGGATCTAAAGCAGGAAAAAGTGCCTCCTCTTGGGTATCGAGCCCAGGACCATGTCGCTGTCGATATGCATGGACCCTGCATGCGCGCGCGTGTTATTCAATCATATTGATCTATAATTTGTTGTAATTATATTAGCAATCATTATTAAAATCCCATAGCAAAACAATGAGCTCGAGAGCGCGCGCTCTCTCTCTCTGACCTGTCATCATGCTGCTGGAGACTGTGACACGCGCGCGCATTCGAATCTTATTCTTCTTATTATTATTATTACTATTAGTAGAATGTTTAAATATTTAAATTCCAACGACTTTAACGGTCACTCTCCAACCGAACTCTTCCCCAGACTGACTGACTGACTGACTGACTAACAAAACCCATTTTTTGAACTCTTCTTCCTCTTAGATAATTTACCTAGTATATAGTTTTAGTGTTGTTTGTTTGTTTGTTTTTTAAACCGGTCCATTCACTTCACTTCACCTCACCTCACTTCACTTCACTTGGCTTGGCTGACTATGTGCTAGCTCTCAGTGCTAGCCAATTTGGCTAGCTAACGTAAGGAAAAGGCTACAACAGTTCCTGAGGTGGACACACACACACACAGAGAGAAAGGGGAAAAAACCCAAACCCTTAGCAGCTCAGAAGCGCGTGCTGTCAATGAAAGCGAACTGAAGGGAGAAATTTTTCAACGCAAAAAAAATAATAATTTATATCTACATATATATATTTAATAATATAATATAAGCCACTCACCAAGCGGCGTTCGCACAAGTCTCCGCGAGCCGCAGCACTCCTGCCTCTCAGCACCCTCCTTCAATCTGAGGCGAAGCCCCGCCCCCTGGCGAGCGCCGCTGTGGAGCACGTGACCCACGTCAGGAGGCCGGGTCTCAGAGATATTAATGCGAACCCCCGATTGGCTTAACCGAGATATCTGTCGCTGCTGGAAACCGTGACGTCACCACCTAGTCTCGGGGATATATATATATATATATATATATATGTGTGTGTGTGTGTATGTGTATATATATATATTTATTTATTTATTATATATTATTTTACATTTCCGCCTTTGAAGCACTGATGACAGACTTTAAACCATGGATTTAAAGAAACAGTGTTTGTGGTACACATAATGAATGCACTTGACAATAAAAAATTATAATAATAATAAAATAAATAAAATTAAGCTCGTGCGCCGGTCCGGGCTGTCTAAGCCCCGCCCACAGTCTGGGACAAGTCTTCCCCAACGGCTAATTAAAGCCGACGTCACTGTTTCCATGACGTAGAGATTTTCTATCTTGATTCGATGGCGCTGTTCTGGCAGGACCTCACTACACACACACACACCACACACACGGTCCAGCGTGTCTTTAGATATTTAGACATTTCCTTCATTCTGGATATCATGTAAAGCTACCACACTCATGCACAGGAAATTATTTATCACCATACTGTACATACACTGCATGGCCAAAAGTATACGGGCACCCTCCTTCCGGTCTTCTGCGAAGGCTTTCCACTAGATGTTTTTGTGTTCATTCAGGTGTAAGAGTATTAGTGAGATCAGGTACTGATGTTGTGTGAGGTCTGGCGTACAGTCAGCGTTCCAGTTCATCCCAAAGGTGTTCGGTAGGGTTGAGTTCAGTCAGGGTTCCGTACAGGACACTCGAGTTCTTCCACTCCATCCTTAACCCACCTTGCTTTGTGTACAGGAGCATCATGAATGATGCTGGACCTGGTTTGGACCTGGTAGTTCCAGTGAAGGGAAATTATAGTATAATGCTACAGAATACAAAGACATTACGGACAATTGTGTGCGTCCAACTTTGTGGCTACAGTTTGGGGAATATGGGTAGGACGGTCATGCGTCCACATACTTTTGGCAATGTAGTGTATTTCTAAACGTCTTAAAAACACAAGCTGTTGCATACATATTCATTTACTGTCACTATCATGATGTTGAATGTCCTAATATCCGAAATTGTTTTCTTCTTCCACAGCACAGCAATTAATTTTTATTTAATTTATTTATTTAATTTTTTATTTTTATTTATTTAAAAAAAACACCCTAAACATGTTGTAGTTTTTACTCTCAGTATAGTTAAATGTAATGCTGTGGAACGTCCATAAAACAAGTTAATTCCTGTTAAACTCTAGCTCGCTCACTAGCCTCTCTTACTCTCTCTTGAAGTTGATAAGACAAATAAAATCCCCCTGTAATGTTAGAGAAACTACAAAGTGTAAATCTGTCTGTCTTGAAGACTTAAAGATACAGCTTTACCTCTGACTGTAACAAAGCACTGACACTGGAGACTCCTTCCCTAAATGTTAAATAAACGTCTCTTAATACTGTATACGCCTGTGATTTGCAGCCGCACCACAAGCAGATCAACTGTTATAGAAAACTGATCAATACCTTCTGACCAATCAGAATCGAGAATTTGGCAGCGCTATGATATGAGGAGGTATATCATTTAAAATGTTGAAAATATTAAACGTATTTATGTCTTTGAGTGTAGATGTTGTATTTTGAAACATTTTAAAAGCACCCATTACAGAATGCAAATGCAACCAAAAACCTGTGAGAAAATACTTCAGAATATACATATACAAATATCCTGAGAGCTGGTGGGTGAACTGGTTATTGTGAATTGCCTCTAGATGTGAATGTGAGCTTGTTCCATTCAGGGTGTATTCCCGGCTCATATCCATTGTCTCTGGGATATTCCCCGGATCCTCCATCATCCTGACCAGGATAACACACTTACTAAGCATACTGACAATTTTCTATGGTGATAGATTCTTTAGAAACATCGTTATTTGATATTGGCTATCTTTTGTAGATCTCCAATTATCAACTGGAGCTCATTGGTTGCTTTTAACAATTTGTCCATCATTGGAAAGGGTCCACCAAATATGGTGGGTAGATCACTCTTATTGACACCAAAATGGTAATGCATGGTGCTGGTGCTAATACAGTATATTACTCCCAACACTGTGGACACTTGCTGAGACTCTTCACTTGTTGGATGGAGCACCTTTTAGAAGGTTAGTTATGAACATAGCATCACTGTTGGCTGGACATTATTGGTTAAATTACATTACATTAGATGTAGAAGACGCTCTTAGACACTCCAGAGTGACATACGACATACCCAGAGCAGCCTGGGGAGCATTTGGGGGTTAAGGGCCTTGCTCAAGGGCACTTCAGCCATTCCTGCTAGTCCAGGGAATCAAACTGGTGACCTTTTGGTCCCAAAGCTGCTTCTCGAACCATTGAACCTTTCTCAACCCAGCAGTCAAGTCAAGTCAAGTTTATTTGTATAGCACTTTTAACAATAAACATTGTCGCAAAGCAGCTTTACAGAATTTTAATGACTTAAAATATGAGCTAATTTTATCCCTAATCTATCCCCAACAAGCACGCCTGTGGCGACTGTGCCAAGGAAAAACTCCCTCAGACGACATGAGGAAGAAACCTCGAGAGAAACCAGACTCAAAAGGGAACCCATCCCCATCTGGGCAACAACAGACAACATGACTATAACATTAACAGTCCTAACAT
>JAOANJ010000014.1:40444039-40457425 GCA_026413345.1 Ariopsis seemanni
CACCTGAGGAGGAGACAACACAGACACGGAAGAGGGAGATGGGAGGACACCACGGGTGCGACGGGCCAGCTGGGGAGAAGTCGGCCGTCGCCTCTGCGGCAGGGGAACAGGGTGGGGAGGGGAATGAGAGACAGGGGGAAAAGAGAGAGAAGAGAAGTGAGGGGAGAAGACTCATCTGCCTGCCATCAGAGCCGCCTCCAGATGGTCCTCCGCCAGCTTGATGGCTCATTCCAGGGACACCAGGTGATGACACTGGACCCATTCTGCTGTTCCTTCTGGAAGTCAAGAGATAAACTGGTCCAGTGCCAACAGATCGATGATCTCCGGGCAGGTGTCCCGGAGTTGCTGGCCGAATGCAAACGGCCAGCCGACCTCCTCCAATGCCATTGTCCAGAACCATTGGCGATGTTGTTCCGAGGAGCGGCCGACCTGCTGCAGGATGGCTTTCCTCACGTCAGCATACACCAGTCGGCTGTCAGCAGGGAGCTGCACCTTGCCAGTCAGGAGCAGGAGGAGACACACCGCGCGCTGCTCCAGCAGCCACCCCCACACCTCGGCTGCTTGCTGGAAGAGGGTGAGGAACGCTTCTGGATCGTCCTGTGGGCCCATCTTCGTGGGGGTGCCAGCTGCGGTGATGGTCAACACTCCTGCTGACGCAAGCAGGTGCCAGAACGCCTGGCGATCTTCCTGCTGGGCCAGCATCAAGGCTTCGAAGCGTTGCTCTTGTTCCTTTCGGAGGATGGTCAGTGCTTGATGAAATTTATTGTAAATATTTATCTTCCTAATTGTTTGCTTTTGTTTAAAGTCTTATCAGAACAAAGATGATACCTCGGCCTAAAATTAAATTGATGCATTTTTTTTTCATTATTTAATCCATGCATCATGCAAAACTCATGCTGTATATTTCAACATTTTGTGTAAATACATAAAATAAAATATCATTAAATATGTTTATATGTTTTTACAAGAAAAGCATCCCATCTGGACCTGTGTTTGTGCAGTCTTAGAAAATAAAGTACATTATTGTACCTTTAGGGGTATGTTTTTATATCTTGAAGCCCAAATTTCCTCACAAGGATAGGAATATCTGACAAGTTTGGCCTTTTGACTGGTGCACACAACTTTTATTTAAAAAAAAAATAAAATAAAATAAAATAAAAAGATGCAGTTTTATTTTTCTACCTAAACGATTGCTTTTGGTTATTTGGGTTAAGGCTGAGGGTTGGTTATGGAAAGTACGGAGTGTGTGTGCTTGTTGTTTACATTTGCATTCATGTGGTTGATTGATGAGGAACCAGTCTTCTGCACATGCTCCCCATGAGTACAATCTCACAGCTCTGCCGAGTCGGCAGTCCACAGGGGTGCTGAGGAATCCGCTCGGTCCCTTCCACCACCATTGTATGCTCGCTTTTTCCTCAACAGAAAAGACAGAGCAAGAGAGCATGACAGAAACAGAAGAGAGAGGACAGAGAGACAGAGAGGGAGGAGGTAGGTGGTGGAAGAGAGAATGAAACTTTTTTTTTTGGAAGGCTTTCAGCACGACGCAGTTCTGAATGAGAGAGAGAGAGAGAGAGAGAGAGGCTCAAGTGGGCCAGCCACATGCGCAGTTCTCACTCAGTATAATGGAGCTCTTTCTCACAGCACTTAACCTCACAAACCACACACTGGGAACCCACAGCCACGCGAGCCGGCCCGCACAACAGCCACGTTCAGACACGCTCGTCCCCTACTTAATCGAATTTTACACCCGGCACGGAAAAGCCTCCTTCCACCCCCCTGCCTGCTGCACGTGGCCCTGACAGCCCCCTCTCCCAGAATCTCACCAGCCCAATGAGTGGACCCTCAAACAAATGACCAAAGACATCTGAAATTCTTCTACACTCATTTAAACAAGTTAAACTTGTTACATCTTTCATTGTGGTTTCAATCAGAGTCAGTGGAAGCAAAACATGCATAAGCATCAACATACAGAAGATGCTCACAGTAAAGTTCATATCTTTTTATAATACAAATTATATGTAGAATATTATATTAAAGGTTCTGACTGCAAAATTGAATTCTGGGCAAAATGTTCTATTTCTGTTGCTGTTGGAGTTTTGAGATGTTTCGCTGCTGCACACACACACTGTGTATCCTGTGTGTAAATGTTTTGCTGAGATTAAAAGCATCCCACATTTTATGATTCCAGAGATTGCCGAAGCAAGTGAGCAACAATATCACGTGACCACCGTGGGGCGTGTCTATTTGACCTACTTTTAACCAAAACAAGTCGGCGTGGGCGAACATGGCGGACTCAGCTCTCCCACCAGCTGAAAAGAAAAGGAAAACTTGCCTAGTGAGTACAACTCCAAAATAGAGGAAGATTAGACGACGTGCCATTTTTCTGGACAGATAACTAAAATCATTCTAGCTAGCGCTTAGCTCTCTTAGCCTTAGAATGCATGGGCTTGACTCCACAGTAGCGAGTATGGAGTTATACACCTAATGTTTCAATCTTACAGAGAAAGAAACAAGAACACCCAAGCAGTAACGGAGAAAATATATATTTGTCTTTTGTTTCATGGATCGATTCACGAATGTCAACCACAAATTACATCCCTGTGACTCAAAACTCTCCAAGGTCGATGCAGAGTCACGATGTTTTCCGTGCGTCACCATCTTGGTGTAACACAGTTCCATAGTTATACTAATTAGTTAAAGCTCCTCGCATTCAGCTGTTTCTTGTTTCCGTAGGGCCGTACTGTTTACCTCAAGAGGGAGGAAAACGTCCCAAAACGGAGAAAAGTGACCCTCAGGATATCAAAATGATCACATGATATTGTTCCTGTAAGACAGAGGAAAATGTCATGCACAATAAAAAAATTGAACATTTCAGATGACTTTGCAGTCAGCATCTTTAATATAGTACATAAAATGAAAGTTGAAGACAGGAAGTAGATGTTAATGATAAGGCTAATGGATTAGAGGTAACAACTTCAGCTAATTAGCTAGCTAGCTAAGACAGGTTCAGCCACAGACTGTATTTCATCAGTGAAAATATGACATAGTGCATCACGTAAGTAATAAAACATTGGTGTCATGCTGTTATAGGACAATAATCATAGGATGGCAGGATGTTGTGATGAAGCAGAGTTACTGTTACTATCCTGAAGTTGATTATTTTCTGATAACAGCACATACTGAAGTATTTTATTCCTCTTACACCACAGCAATTTGCCAACGATTACAATTTTTACTTTATTAAAGAAGGACGCATTGCATTTTTTTTTTTACCATTTGTTTGATATGTAATGTTCTTCAACATCCATGAGACAAGTTATTCCTTGTCATAAGCAGTCATTTCCTCACCAGCCTTTCGTTTTCCTTTCGTTACATTAACCCTTTCAACACTATTCCATTCTGCAGTGGTGAAAGGGTTAATAAGAGAAAGAGCGAAACTGCAAAGCATAAAGTCTTCTGTCTCAGATCAGACAACTCGACTAACTGACTTGTTCCAAAGTGCTGATATTGGACACTCCTTCCATAAATGTTAAAGAAACATCTCCTTACAGAAAACTTCACCATATCAACAGTGTTTTGTAAAATCATATATTATTCTCTCCACATTCACTGGACATGAGAAATCACATGCTCTGACTGGCTACTCTATTACGAGGATATCAGCTAATATACCATGAGTAGAGAAAAACAAAATGGCGGAGCATGTTGCCGAACCAACTGAGGACAAAATGAAAACTCTACTCGAAAACAAAACCCAAAAAATACAAAAAAATCAACAAAATATGGAATAAAAAGTATTTGATGGTAAGAATGTTACTTTTTATTTTTCAAGAATTATTATTATCGTATTTTTCATAAATTGCTCCTGTCATTTCACCGGTTTGTTTACATTCTAACCGGAAACGATTTTGTCGGACATTTTGCATAAAGTTTTTATTTATTGAATTTGCAAAAAATAACAATAAAAATGCTCTGTTTCTCAAAATCCAGTGAATGTGGACAGAATAAAACAGTTATTCCACTCAATCTCGTCGTACATGTATTATAGCGCTATCAGCTCGTGTACGACTCGATTTCGTGGAATAACTGTTAATTATATAATCGACTGCGATACAAGTCCCTGTCGATGAGCTGTTACTATAGTAACGGTAACATCTTCAAACAATTGCGTTCATATAAACCTGATTTGTGATTTGCAGCTGCACTACTGTCAGAGCTGCTGTTATAGAAAATTAATCAACACCTTCCAACCAATCAGAATTGAGAATCCAACAATGCTGTGTTAAAATACTGATTAGCATGTTACTCAGATGCTATAAGTATAAACTAGCCTTATTGGGTTAGCTAATGGGATCTGTTGTTTCTTCGAATGAAACACCATTGTTGTTTATTTGGGCAAATCTGTAATCCCACCTAAAAAGGGTGCTGTGGTTAGAGTTGGTCATGATGGTGCTCCTTGGTTGGTCCTGGTTATGCTGTGTTCATGTATAAGCAAAAGGTAGTTGACAGAAAATGGGCATCATGGTGGTGTAGTGGTTATCACTGTTGCCTCACATCAAGGAGGTTCTGGGTTCACAGCCAACAGAGGCCTTTCTGTGTGGAGTTTGCATGTTCTCCCCGTGTCTGTGTGGGTTTCCTCCGGGTTCTTTGGCTTTCCACAGTTCAAAGACATGCAGATTAGGTAAAACGCCCAGCCACTGGGGTAACACAAGCCAGTGTGTATTTAGTGCTGGTCCCAAGCCCAGATAGACTGGAGAGGGTTGAGTCAGGAAAGGCATCCAGTGTAAAACCTAAGTGGAAGAGATCTGCTGTGGCGACTCCTAACGGGAGCAGCTGAAATAAGAAGTTGACAGAAAGTGTTTTGCGATGAAAAGCTGAGCCACTATGGGAGCTGTAGCACCAGCCAGAGTGTCAGTTAATTTTTTTTAGTACTTTTCATATTTGAACAGGTTTTAGATTGGGTTCTGGGGTAAGTCACGTCATATAAGTAAAAACCTGCGAAACTAAAAGGGCAGTTAGTAAAGTGTGTCCCTCTGCCAAGCCACATATCCATATTTGCATCAAAATCTAATCAAGTGTTCCTCAGTCCATGGCTCACCTTTCCTCCAAATTTCATCAAAATCCATTCAATACTTTTTGAGTTACATTGGGAACAAACGGAGCCGAAAACATAACCTCCTCCACCGAAGAAGTTGGCAAAAGGTAAACATTTTAATGCCCACATCAAACTCATTGAGAATCAGGATTTCTGTTGAATCAGTATGCCAAGGTATTTTCTTTTGAAACAGGAAGTCAGAGGACAGTGTGTTGAAGTGTTTGACTGATATACAGACCAGCCAATAGGATTTATGATATGCCATGCCACACCCCTGCTAAATCTAACAAACTTGACAGCAGCTTAAAGTGCTAGAAACCTTATCTGAGCTGTAAAGGATGAGATGTTATTTTGCAGCATCAGTGGTACTGATGCAAATGAAGAACCTCAGGATTGTCAACAAGAGACATTTGATGCGTGGCACATGAGATGATATTACTGACTCTTGCTGATGGAGATGGTGTATAAAGACATTCTGGATCCCTCTGAGGGACGGTACGTCCATCATTATGGCGAGCCGTACAAACTCTGCCCTTTTCTGAATGAATAAATTGGAAGTATTCTTTATTCTCAACCAAACCATTGCTGGAAAATGGAATTGAAAAGTGTTCAAGAGCAAAAGAAAAAAAGTATTTAAGATCAATACTCAGATCAATAAAAAAAATCAATAAATCAAGTTTACTGCTAATGTGCTGTGACTGTAGAATAAGACACACCCACAAGGGGGTGGGTGTTCTATACATTGGAAGAACACTCGACGAGGACAGGATGAATTGTCGTGCTTTTCCTGTAAGTGATGAACTATTAGATCACAACGAGAATATGATTGCAAGTCTGATTATTAAAAATGTTTGTGAGATGTCATATCATGTTGATCTTGAGATACCCATTTTGATTTCAGAGCAACTTTAAAGCATGAACACACATTTCTATCATCTGCTTGTTTTCTTCTTACAGTATTTACTTTCCAGTAAATAAAATATCATTATAGCATTGTTTACATGACATGGGCCATCTTCATTACTCATATCGCATTTCCACACGGCATGACATGTTTTTTTTTTTCTTCTCCTGTCTATTAAAACCTGACTGCAATTTGGTCTAGTGGTTAGTGTGTCTGCCTCTTGACCAGGAGATCATGAGTTCTACTTGTGGTCAAGTCATACCAAGGACCATCGTAAAAATGGTGCCTACTACCATCTGGCTAGGCACCGCAATACAGATGTGAGTAGGGAGTCAAACTCTCGTGGTTACCAAAGGCCTGACACCCCCCCACCCCCACTAAAACCCTAGATGTGTAACAGGCAAGAGGCTGAGGGCTATGGAAATGGAGATCAGCGTCATCTGATGTGCCTTAAATGCCTGGTTAGTACTTGGGTGGGAGACTACCCTGTGAAGACCAGGTCCTGGCACAGGAAGGACTTTGACTTTTGTCTATTAAAACCCACAGAGCAGGACCTCAGGGTGATGTCTCCAGCCCAGAGGACGAGGGTCAGTGAGTGTGAGTGTGCCTTGGCAGCCAGGCGTGGATCTGTGAGCCCTCTTGACCAAAACCAACGGAGTGTTTCCTCAGGAGGTTGCAGTTACTTTCACCTGCCACTCACACACTCCTCACACTGCGACTCTGCACTGACTCCGGAGGAGCATCCAAGTGAGACTTATCTGCAGGGTGAAACTCTAATCAGCCCAGATCATCATCATCGTCATCATCATTATGATCATTATCTCAACCCTGTTGGACTCCTAATCTGTCAGTTCAATAAAAAAAAAAGTTTTTTTGACTTCACAGAATCAGTCACAATTTTTACCTTAAAATGATTCTCAGAATTACTTTCACAATTATCAGAATTTTATTATTGTTTATTTTCTGGAATCGGTCAAACTTATTAAGAACACTAAATAGTATTTTTAAATAAATGCAAAGATTTTTTAATCCTTGAGTTTCTTGAGTTTTGTGCAAGTATTTTTATATTAAAAATGATATTGCATTATAAAACATTTAAATAATATTGTCTGGCTTTTTTGTGGTCTATCAAATATATTCCATTCAGTGAGCATGATACTGAATGAGAATATATCTGATAGACCACGAAAAAAAGCCATTATTATTATTATACACATTCCTTTCGGGTGTTCAACATGTCTTTCTCTTTCAAAATTCTCTCAAAATCTTCTGTATTTAACGAAGCAAACCTGGTGGCCATGTTTGTTTACAAAATGTCACAGTCGCTTGCTAGCATGGAAGTTTTACGTCTCCGATGTATGATGTCATGTTGTCTTGACAACCATGCAATATCGTAAACCATATTCAACACTCATTCTCCATTGGGTAGAGTGGCATAATACATGTAGGATAAGCAATATGCTAACAATACTGCATGCTATCAAACCAAATGAATGAAACCCGCTAGAAGGGAATAGAACACACGTTTTTATTCCATGGAAAAAGTGTCCTGTATGTATAATAATTCCCGATATTCCACTCCAATGACGTCACTCCCAGTGTTTTCCCGCTAACTAGATGCGCATTGTCAAAATGGCAAACCGGTTCAAAATTTAAATTCTTTTGATTAAGTTGAGTATTTTTTTTTGTGGCCGTGTCCATATAATATAATGAACATTACACGGTGGCGCGACGATATGAAGTCTGTCTTCTCACGTTGAAAATATTTTCACTTCTTCTTCACTTCACTCACTCGTGAATATGTTCACCACTCGAAGATAAACTTCACATCTTTGCACAACTGTGTCATAGTCCTGTTTAGCTCCACCCCCTCAGACGTTCAATGATTATTCTAGGCTACATTCATTTTACCTGGCTGAAGTGACACAAAACCAATTTTCTGCCTTAACGTGACTGTGATATAATTTTTTCAGGATTGTGTGGACACAAAAATATGGCCCAAGAGCTCAGCCACATGTGCAGATCTGATAATACATTTGAAATGTTGCAATGAAGCTTGCAATGTGATTGCCGCTGTATAGTACACTATTTATGGACTTCTGCTTTCAAAATTGTACAATAGTGAAATGTCTATCAAAAACTTTGAGGTGAAATCATATGCTTTGGCAGAATAACCACTGATTTACAAAATCACAGAAGTGGGCGGGCTTATTGCAATTTGTAACTCCACCAAGACAGAAATTGGGATTTTTTTTTTTTTTCAATAAATGGACTGTATGGGTTTGAGTCACAGTAACAGATTAACAGTGAGTGTTAAAATTATTCTTGGCAGAAAAAATAATAATTCCATAAGTCTGGTACCTTCAGAATGATGTCGCCCTCCTGCAGGTTCCCGTCTCTGGCAGCTAGTCCTGTGCTGGTCATCTCTTTGATGAAAATCTGGCTGCCCAACCGAAGACCATACTCTGGAAGAAAAGGTTGAAAATTCAGTGACTCACTGTTTGGTTAATCCCGACTTCAACCACAATGACCTCAAATACATAATTAAAGACTTGACTACAGCCCAGCACACCCGGAGGCGAACACCATCCAATCCAGCAAACAGCCAGGGACTGAAAACCAATTAAATCAAGCCAAAATGTAGAGTCTTGACTGAACAGCCTCAATAAAGCTTTCCATCCAGAAGATCATCTATTATCCAATGCTTTGCTAAATGAAAAAATAATTTTTTGTCCAATAAAATAAGCTTCAAAGTGCTACCCAGTCCCATGTTTTGGTTGCCAAGTTTAATGTATTTCACATCATATTTGTCCCCTCAACAACAAAAAAAAAAACCCCACAAAGTTGTTCGTTAACATTTCAGCTATGACATTTCATGTCCTGCCCTTACGTCACACATAAGAGATATTCTCGAGTCTGGTGTTTTTATTTTCTCTCGAGGTCCAAGGTGACCGTTACTCACAGCAGGAGAATTATATGATGGCTTTGCACACGTTTCCACCTGCGAGTTCCTGATTCTGAAATCATTTATTGCTCTAAACTCTAAACCAGACACCGCACACAACCAATTACTGTATGTAAGCATCTTAGCAGCACCTTAGCAGCTTTTCTCCACCACCTTCGGTGTACTTTCAGAGCACACAGATCTCAGTGAGGGTTGAGAACTCAGTGGCCTTTTCTACAGCCATAATGAGATGGAGTGGTACTCAGTGTGGGGCTAGTGGCTCAGACTACATGCTGTGAACCACTGGTGAAAAGATGAGAGGAGACAGGGTGTTATAAGAAAAATCACAAGGCAAGCTCTCTTGTTGCCAATCGCCTGGCCCCAAAATAAATCACATTCAAATATCCTCAATTGTTAGCTGAAGTAAAATCTTTACAAAAGTAAAAAGAGTATTCTTGCATAATAACCACCTCTGCAAAAATGTTGTCGACATATTTTCTTAAAACTGTTCCTCGTAAATTGCGTTCCCTCGGGCCATACCCCTGCATAGCTCAGCACTTCCCTTGCTAAAACTCACCTGATCCAGCTTACAAAGAGCTTGAAGATTAGCTGCCGTTAATGACCTGAGAAACATCAAAACACTAAACTGTCACCAGAGGCCTGGAAAAAAGAACACTCTTTTCACTATATTCCTAATTCACCTCCTCAGCTAACTGGCTGCCATTCATATGACTTCACGACTGTATCTAGTAACATTTTTGAGTACTCACCCTCACTGGGCCTGTTTTTCACAAGCAGGACATTGACAGGTGGCTCCAGCGGCTCCTGGTAGTCTCGATCTCTCCCACGCCTCCTACTAGGTGATGGCGAGTCCTCCTGCAACCGGTCTCTGCTGTAACTCCTCATCATCCTGTCAGAGTCGTATCTCTTCGAGTCATAGCCTGGCGCAGGACTGCCTCCGCCTACATAACCAGCCCCGTGGCCACGGCTCTGCTGCCCATGGTAGCGTGGCTCAGGACTGACACTGCGGTCCAGGCTCCGTCCCCGGCTCCCATCCCTACGGTAGTTCCTATCTGGGCTGGGGGTTCGGTCTGTGCTGCGGCCCCGGCTGCGGTACTCCTGCTCCAAGGTGCCACGGTAACGGTCTGGTCCACGTGGGTAGCCCAGTCCGCCATTACCCCTGGGGTAATCCGAATCTGGATCACTGTGCGCGCTGCGGTTGTCTTCAGGGTAGTAGCTGGACAGGTGGTAGTCCCGGCTGTCCCTGTCTGGAGAAGGGGGACGCTTGAGGACAGCAACTTTGCGAGGCCTTTTCACTGTCTGTAAAAAAAAAACACACTGATTTAATCCAATCTCAAATGACATTTCAATAGACATGACATTAAGAAAAAGGCACAACTGTGTACCAGAACCAATCAGGCTTTACACAGGGTTTGTTAGAAGCCAACTCACTATTTTAGCCATTTTCCCACATTTTCGGAGTTGCTGTACAGCAAAGGGATGAGTTACGTTATCCATGGAAATGCTGTTGACCTGTATAACCCGGTCATTCTCACTGCCAAACACCACAAAAACATGCAATCAAATTATTTCAGAGCAAACGGAAGATACCAGGCTGGGGTTGACACTTGCCCCAGTCTGAGAGGTAAGTCTAATATTTCTGATGTTTGAGAGCAGAAAGAGAGGGAAGGAGACGTACAACAGTAAACCATCAGCTGGGCCTCCCTGCAGGACATCAGACACGATGATGGACGTCTCACCGCTGTCTATGTTGGGATTGTCTCTGCCACCAGACACAGCAATTCCAAACCCCATCTTGGAGTCCTGAGAGACAGAGAGGATATATGAGAAGGAAACTGCTCTCCAGTTCAAAGCTCTCCTAATGTCTCTTGCCCTGATCAAGTCATAGATCACCGATATTAAGACAGTGAAACAGGAAGACATTAAGATTTTAATATACAGAAATGGTGAGGCAATTAGGCAGTGTGATGGTCAAGCAGTTAGACAAGATTTGTGCTTTAGGCAATATCTGTACACACTGGCAGCATTAATCTCTTATTTATACCCACTGCAAGGTGGCATCGATACAAAACCCAGCTCTGGCCTGCACTCTATCACTGTCCCGCTCCCAACAAACAGCCTCACTGTCTGCAGCAAGCAATATAAAGTAGTATCATTTCAGAGCTGTACACTGGGAAATACAACATAATGACTGTCTATTACTCTCAACCGGACCAAAACTAACCTCTCCAAGCGTAATTAGGTCAGCAGAGAACATGACGGCAAGATTGGGAGTGTGGTCAATGGTACAATTGTGGCGGATCTTTAACTAGGACATTTACTGCTGATGTACAGCCCAGTTGGAGGTCAATTTGAGGTCAATGATGTTTAAATCAAAGCTCTACTCATATTCAGGCAGCTAGCAATAAAATATCTGCTCAGAGGGAAAAAAAAAAAAAAAAACAGTATATGGACAACCAATATTTAACTAATCAGGGAAAAAGGTGTCTGCACAGCACTTGAGTACTTGTACATGTATTTTGGTGGTGTGATGTTGGACAGAAGCCATGACTTAATGGTTAGTAAAGCAGCTTTGGGACCAAAAGTTTGCTGGTTCAATTCCCGGGATCAGCCGGACTGGCTGAAGTGTCCTTGAGCAAGGCACCTAACCCCCAACTGCTCCAACAAGAGTGATGGTGTATCTTGTGTCTGATTAGCCAAAGAAAAACTGATGTGATTATCAGTTTGGGTAGTGCCTGGCCAAAACTAAAAATGTTGGCGAGAACACTGGGGGTTGTATTGCTTTAAAATTTGAATTTCAAACCAGTTAACTTCAACTAACTCCCACAAAAATGGCTCAGGTGCATCACTCCACTCCTGGAGAACTATTTGGTGGTTTTCTTGCTCTAACACACCTGATTTGGTGGCATGGTGGGACAGCAGGTAGTGTTGGGACTCCGCAGTCTCAGGTTCGATCCTGAGCTTGGGTTACTGTTTAAATTTTGTATGTTCTTAATATATCCATGTTTATTCTGGGTATTCCAGATGTGAATTAGGTGTGTAAATGTATAGAGTGCCCTGCTATGGACTGGCATTCCATCCAAGATATAGTCCCACCTTGCACCCGGTTCGCACCCGGTTCTCAGGACAGGCTCCAGATCCAACACAACCCTGGTTACTGAAGATGAATGAATGCAAGAGATGTGTTAAAGCAGAAAAATAACCAAACAAATAACCTTCTGGCTCATGCCCTAGTTTTGCTCTATGGGAAAGTACCCAGGTGTCAGGCTGCTGGTTATAGAGCACCTTGCTGTTCCAGTGAGACCGCCATCATGCCCTTGAGCAAGGCATTTATGTATGTATTTACAGTATGGAAAGAGACTGGGTGTTGACTCAAAATATTTTCACTGGTCAATAAAATGAGAGTGAGTGTAAAGTTGATTTTAGAGAAGCAAAACCTGACAGTCTAGCATCACCATGATAAGTGCAGACTATTGATTAGTCAGATAAACAGGGGTTTTAAAAGCTGCCGTGGGAAATTGCTGTGAACTCTGCCAGCTTCCTGCTCGGTTCAAACCTCCCCAGATCCTGCAACTGCTTCCTCCCTCTGCCCTGGTCATCGTGTTCCCGGAACAGAACAAGATCCCGCTTGATGTGGCACACCCGCTGCACATGTCAACACGCTTAACCACTTCCTCAATATATTATACATGAAGATGGCAGGAAATAGTTGGTCAGGAAATGGATGTGTGCGTGCATGTGTGTGTTTACATAGATGTTTGTGCAAAGCTCTGGCCAGCTGGGTGATTTCTCATGCTGAAGATGAGAGGAGCTATTCCTGTGTGGTGAGAGGACAGACGAATGAAGCTGATTCTCTCAGAGAGCAGGGAAGAGGAAAGCAGAAGCTCTCAGCAATCCTGCCTGACGTCAACTGATAAGACAGTTGCAATGGAGGAAAGCGAGAAGGAATAATACACAAGAATAAAACATTGCAAGCCTTAGACAAGTGAATGGAAGTGGGGACATACCCGCTGTAGAGTCACAGTGTACTGCTCCCACACGGTCTCCTCCATTCCTGAGCTCTGTAGATAAGCATATGAAAATTAATATCACCTTAATGACTTAAACAAAATATTACTCACTGGTTGTGAATATATATATGAGTGGGAGTACACGGGGCATTTGCATTAGGATATACCAGTGCTCATGGTCTCTTTGCAACATTTTTACATTCGGAACTCCACTGAAGTAATAAATTTTACAAGAGTTTTAACAGTAATATAATCACTATAAAACAAAAACATATAATGCAATGCAGTCAATGGAAAGTGGCCATTTTTGTTGTTTTGTCCCTCCAGTACTCCATCCATCCATCCATTATCTGTAGCCGCTCATCCTGTTCTACAGGGTCGCAGGCAAGCTGGAGCCTATCCCAGCTGACTA
>JAOANJ010000014.1:40767128-40778005 GCA_026413345.1 Ariopsis seemanni
TAGGCTCCAGCTTGCCTGCGACCCTGTAGAACAGGATAAAGCGGCTAGAGATAATGAGATGAGATAATAATAATAAACAGACTCTAGGAAAATGCTTAATACTAAAATTTGACTCATTTTTATTAGACAGCTAAACATTATTTTTAATTCCTTTTTTTAAATGAGGGACCCAGCAAACACGAATGTTTCCTTTAGTATGACTGTGCAATTGACTTACTGCCAGGCTTGTCACCACCACGGGGGCGTATATACCCACTTTCCCAAAAGGAGCATGCAGCTATGGAAGAATACATTCAAGAAGCCCTCAAGCTACATCTACATCTACACCTACATCTGCCCTACCAGATCTCCAGCTTCTGCAGGCTTCTTCTTCGTGAAGAAACGGGGTGGTGGTCTCCGGCCATGCATTGATTATAGGGGATTAAATCAGGTGTCCGTTAAGTACCCATATCCACTTCCTCTTGTTCCGGCAGCCTTGGAGCAACTCAGATTGGCTAAGATATTTTCAAAACTCAACTTACGCAGGGCCTACAATCTTATCAGGATTAAAAAGGGCGATGAGTGGAAAACTGCCTTCAGCACTACTGCCAGCCATTTTGAGTACCGGGTAATGCCGTATGGCCTTTCTTTGGCACCTAGCGTGTTCCAGTGCCTGATTAATGATGTTCTATGGGACATGCTAGGCAAATATGCCATCACTTATGTAGATGATATTCTCATCTACTCCCCAGATGAAGCAAGCCACAAGGATCACGTTAGAGCAGTTCTCAATCGCCTGCTTAAGAACCACCTCTACATCAAAGTGGAGAAGTGTGAGTTCCATCAGAAACATATCTCCTTCTTAGGATATATCATCAGTGCTGAAGGAGTTAGCATGGACTCATCCAAGGTCTCTGTGGTCACTTCTTGGCCCACACCCATGTCCATAAAGGACCTTCAATGTTTCCTGGGCTTTGCAAACTTTTATCGCCATTTCATTAGGGGTTTCAGTATGATCGCTGCTCCCTTGACTGCTCTGCTTAAGAAGGTACCCAAATGGCTCCAGTGGAACCCAGTGGCAGAAGAAGCCTTTAGCCGTCTAAAACAAGCCTTCACCTCTGCCCCAGTGTTATAGCATCCTGACCTGTCTAAGCCCTTCACCCTTGAGGTAGATGCATCTGATACCGGAGTAGGGGCCATTCTGTCACAACGTTTTGCAGAGTAACAGGTAAGGTAAGTGGCTAAGTCATTACACCTGGTGTCAATTAATGTGTGTGTGTGTGTGTTTGTTTGTTGCAGGAATGGAGTATAAAAGGAGGGGGAGAGCAGAGAAGAGTGGTTTTTCTCCCCGACCAGAACACATGTGGGTTGCATGTGTGACTGTGTGAATGAGAGAAGCTGAAAAGCTGATGAATGTGAGAAAAATAAAGAGTGTGTGTGAACCCCAACTTTCGCCTCCCGTGCCTCTGTGCTCCACCCACATCAGGGATTACTACAATGGAATAAAACTATGGCTGTGGGGGAAGAAAAATGGATGACTGAATTTATTTATTTATTTATTTTTAAGAGTCCCCCATTATTTATATTATTTAATCAATTTATAATTAAACTAGTGTGATGTGGTCAAATGTGACCCATGTTCTTGATGTTATTTCAATAAACTAGGTCACCCACTCACATCTGCTTTTTATCCCATTGATTGAAAAGCCCTGACTCTAATTTCACCTCCAAACTAGAAGGGCACTCAGGAGAGTGCAAAGCTCTACCAAGAGGGGAACCGTCAGAGCCTTCTAGGTCTTCAGACAAGGCCCAAACATATCAGCATTTCAAATCTTATATTTAATTTCTTTCATTCTGTAATTTCTTTCATAATTTCATTGCAATTATTATCTTCTAATTCTAATTTGGGCTCATTTTATATCAAATTTGCTTCAGAAAGGAAAGTGTTACTGTCCTGAAAACATTAAAATCGAGTTATCCAGTGAGATTTTTTTTTGTTTGTGGTCTCTATGCTGAGAAGAGTTTAGAGCTAGCTGGCTCACTCATTGGTTCTGACTTCACTGCTGGGACAGAAGGCCATGGCAGTGTATATTTATGGAGGAAGTGACAGATTAATTAACTCATCAGATTTTGATTGATAGTGGGAGGGACTAAAAAAATTATTGCCCGAGGCCTTCTTGAAGTCCAGCGCTAGCTTAACCACGAGTCGACGCCGTCAGCGCATCAGTGAAGTCACCTTCCAGCCAGTGTAGCGTTCATCAGTAGTGTTAGCGAATGCTAATAAAGCAGTCAAGCCAGCGCTATCTATCAAGAGCAAGTAGCACAGACTAATGACTGAGAAACTAAGATTTTTGTCTCCAGAGACTTTTGTGTTTGTGTGTGTGTGTGTGTTTGTTTGTTTGTGTGTGTGTGAACTTCCCCAAATCCCTCTATTGTAAAATGTTGATTTGTTGGGTTCTGTTAATGGTTCCACGATTGTTTCTGATGGGGTCTTAATTAGTCTAACACACATGTGGACATTATCGTGCTTGGGATGTCTGGAAAGGGGTAAGCTGGCTTTGTTAATCCTGCATGGACAATATTCATTAATACAGTATTTTTTTTCCCCGCAAGATATGATGTTTATTTTTTATGTAAGAATGTTTTGACACACATCTGCTGTTTGTATCAGATCAAATATGTGAATCAGCATCATAAAATTCAGTGTGTAAAATTCTGAGTAGCCATTTGGCCGGACGCTAACTGGTGTATTATGTTGAAGGGATGCCAGAATTCTTTCCCCTGTCTCCATGTGCTGATCACCCTGTCATTCATTGTTTTCCAGAATAAATGCCGACGGATGAACTCTTCGCCTCCTCTGCATCATCTATTAGCCACACAGAGACTTTTAGTTATTATTAGAGTAACTGACTGTTTATAGCTGGTTACACACACTTGCCCCAGTATTTTTCACTCAGACTTAAGTATTACGGTAAGGAATTTATTTAGTTACTTTTAAAATCAACATTGACAACTACACACAACGGATCGACCTGGCAGCCTGCCGCTAATCACTTGCAAAATCCTTTGCCCTGTTGCTTTTTTGGTGTGTCCGGTTAAATTTTGGCTGAGCTGAAGTCCCAGCTCTAATAGTAACAGATCGCCGCTGCCTCTGCCAAGCCACATATTAGAATATCCACTTTGGAATATTTACTATGTTTACATACATATCCAGATTTGCATCAAAATCTAATCAATTGTTCTTTGGCCCATGGTCCACCTTTCTTCAAAATTTCATCAAAATCCATTCACTACTTTTTGACTTACACTGGGAACAAACAAACAAACAAAAACAAACGGAGGCAAAAACATAACTTTTTCCAACAAAGTTGGTGGAGGTAATTACCTACTAATCTAAGAGTTTCACATACTTTTGCCACTCACAGAAATGTAATATTGGATCATTTTCAATAAATGACCAAGTGTAAAATTTTTGCCTTATTTGTTTAATCAGGTTCTCTTTATTTACAGACTTGTATGAACATCTGATGATGCTTAAGGTCATATTTATCCAGACATCTTTACAATTCTAAAGATTTCACAAACCTTCAAGCGCCACTGTATATTCAATTTGAGACAAATGGTGATATCAATCTTTAAATTTTGATGAGGGTGTGCACATGAGCAAACCAAACAATAAAGGAGCTTGTTCTGCATGATGATGCAGTGGTTAGCACTGCTGCCTCACAGCAAGGTTTTGGGTTCGAACATCACAGCCAACAGGGCCTTTCTGTGTGGAGTTTGTATGTTCTTCTTGTGTTTGGGTGCCCCGGTTTCCTCCCACAATTTAAGGAGATACACAGAGCCTTTATTTTTAAATACATTTCTGAGTGGATAGTATATCCATCCTTGACTCTTGTACGCTGCATAAATGGGAATAAAAAATATATATTTTTGAGAGTTAAAATCGTACTCAAAGTTGGCATTTGAGTTGCCCCGCTGAGCTAGCCATGCCTGAGTGCGTGACTTTACAGCAGTAACCGGTTTTAAGGCCGAGGCCTTTTACAGCTATAGACCAAAGTCATATAAATTAAAATTTATGGTGAAAGTAAGAAATACCGTTACCGACTTGTTCAACTAAGACTGATTTGACTTCATTGATTGTGGGTTGACTCTCATTAAAACAGGATAAGTGTTATAACTTATGCAACATGCATGTAAATGCATGCATTTTCACTGATAAAACGTAAAAGGCTAATTAAATAATCAAATGAATTGAGACGATCACATTCTGAAGCAAATTAAATAATCTTATACCAGTAACTTAAATACACAATACAAGTTATTTATATATATATTAATCTAAATGCAGGTAAACAATGTGTTTTATATCCAAATGAGAGGAGGAGCTTACCCGTCTCAGTTCTCGCTTCTTGAAGGCCAATCTTATGGCTGATTTTGTTTTGAAACAATCTGACTTTCAGTTGTTTGTTCAGTTCTCTGTTTATTTGCTGCTTGGATGAGATGGCAAGAATATCCAGTGGAGAAATCAGACAGCTGCTACACCTCATTCTCCATTTTCTCCATACTGAGTACTCCACCATTACTGCTCGGCTCAGGCAATTGCTGAAACCCGGGACGGAACATCACCGGTTTTAGCAACAACCGTGGGGAGGTCACTGGCCGAGTGATTTAGGTCACGTCCCGTTTCGTCCTGGGTTTTACCAACAACCCTCGGTTCACACTCCAGGAGAACTGGTGCAACTGAGCTTTCCATTTAAAAAAAAAAAAGAATAATAATTTCCTTTTTCTTGTCATTTTCTATTCCTTTAATTGTTGGTACTGCACCCTCTTTCAATACAGGCTTAGAGCCAACGCTCCTCAACAGATCAGAGGCCTCGCACGAGTCTTCAGTAAAATGAGCAGTGAGACCATTTTGTAGGTGCCCAATGTGCCCGTGAACTTCTCACAAAACGCATCCAAATCTTTGCAGTTTGAACATTCTTGGGCCATAAATGCAACGTAAATCCAGCTTCTGTCGTGTTGCTGCACCCACCAAAAACAGATCTATGTGGCATGGCGATAAATTAGCTCAAAATGGAAGATCGGAGTTGCAGTCAGCTCTGTGTTTTAGTATAGCGGAAATGGCGACGAGACCGATAGACTTCCTGCTGTGACGTTACAGATGTCAAGGTCATTCACTCAGACCGCTACCTATATAAATCATTTTAATCGTCAGAATTACTATCTTAGATTTATTGTTAACGCTTAAAACTATTCCTATAGTTCATATATAACATCATTTCTATAGTAACAAGTCATTCACTGGGACTTCCACAGAAATAGAGTTTAAAAAAAAACTTGTGAAATTGTTGACATGATGAAGTTTTCTGTGAGTAGATGTTTATTTAACATTTGTGTCTCCACATTAATTAGAGTGACTGGTTGATTAGAGTGTCTAACTCGTGTAATAAAGTGTATAAATGATTTGTTGGGGTGGCTAACTGATAACCTTTCCTGGTTAGCTTGGTTTTTGAAAAGATTTCAGCAGAGTAAGACTGCCTTTCTTGTCATTTGAGCATTGATATCATCATGTATGCTTTAGAGCAGAATTGCTGGTTCTCAATCCTGGTCCAGGAGTACCATGGCCCAACACATTCTGGTGTAACTCATCCAGTTTAATTTTACTAATCAGCTAAAGAGTTGAATAAGATGACTTGGGATCATGGAAAACAGCAAAATGTGACATTGCTGTAGATGAACCTCTGCTGTCGATGAAGCTCTTCCACATAAGAGAGTTGGAACACCATCACTGGGATCCACGCTGGAGTTGTTGTATGGCGTCAGGTTTGCTGATTCATTGTAACCAGTGTAGCAGTCAATCAAGGCCATGTGTTACTGAGGCAGTTTGTGTTCCACTCCAAGAACTCTGAGCAGCTTGAGAAGATATGTGCCAAAATTCGGTCTTCCAGATTTGTGGTGCTCGCGTGCAGCCGACCTCCAATGGGATTTGGCTTCGGTTGAACCCGGCTGACGTTTTCTGTACAATTTGTGAAACTCGCTCCATCGCCAAAGCATTTCATACAACCACTTCCCTGATTGAACCATTTCACGCTCCGAAAACGGCTGATGGCCAACGTGAAATAGGCTGAACATTCAGCTGACTGCATGGGACTCCCACTTCTCCAGGGAGCTCGGCAAAGAGCAACGTCTTCCAGAGTGGCCCTTTTGGGAGTTGACTTTTACTGCCTCACTGTGGTTACTTAAAAAAAAAAAAAAAACCTTCTCGACTCCAGGAGCAGTCATGAGCACGCTGATTGAGTGGTGTCAGAGTGTTTATGGAGCATTGGGGACCACAAAAGCAGCTCAAGCCCTGGAAACAACCTCATCACTGGCATAACAAACACCTACAGCCAAAACAAATTCTTTGCACTTTCTGTTGGCTGAGCATTCGTTATGCAGTTTGAATCTTAAAAGTAGAGACACTCTTAAAGGAGCACTCGATACGGCACGTGAAGATGTGAAGCTTCACAGGAAATCTGATTATATCACTGATATGTGATTGTCCAGTCTGTAAAGTCACCATGACATGCTTTATTAGCCATGCGTTGATTCCATAGGTTGACGTATTTCCTTCTGAAACAGGAGAGATTAATGAGTGTCTGTCGAGCAAGACACGCCTCCAGGGGCAGGACATATACATCCTAGAGAGCTTTTAATTAGGTGATCAGGAAATTATGCATAGATATTAACCATCATAGTACTGTATTGGTTCCTTATCACTAAGGAACAGATACAAAAGCTCTGAAACACCAATTGTGATTTCAGTGGCATTAGTATGTCAGTGGCTTGGTTTATGAAGACTCTTTAGTGTCAACTAGGATTTTCTGCACCCTGGGTGAAATCTTGGCCTTTAGTCATGTCTAATGACCTGCGTGTTCACTCTTCATTTTGTTCGTCACTGGAAAATCAACACCTTCCATCGTGGCAATGAAATGCACCCAGGAGGCCTTTATGTGCACATTCTGCATGAGTCCAGCAAGGGAGAACATCCTAATCATCCTGTAATCCCACGTAATCCTTTGCTGCTCTGGGACCAGAGCCGATTCTCTCTCTCTCTCTCTCTCTCTCTCTCTCTCTGGGTGTGGGTGAAATTTGTTGATTTGATGCTTCCAAAGATTAGCATGCAAGCCTCAAAAAAAAAAAAAAAACGTGCTACACATCACTGCTTACTTTTAATGTGTACTCTCATCTCAACAGCTACTGTAATTTAGCTCCATGATGATGTTGGATACTGTTTTGTTTTGTTTTGTTTTTTTTGTTACTTCTCAGATAAAGCTTTTATAATCTCTTTTACAGCAAAGATGGAAATCTGCCATGTACAATAAGTTCAGTGAGGGGAATCTCATAAATATGTTATGTATTATGAATCTGTTCCTTTTTCAGGAAACGTTTCAGAATTTGAAATGGACTTCCTGAACCTGCTTCATTATTGACTTGCACGGAACCAAACCCCCAGGAGCTTTTTATCTAGAACTCTTGGTCTCTAGTTAATGCTAACATAACTTTCCTTTTGTCCTATTTTGCATACATTTAGTCAATTCAAATTTCACATGATAGACTCTTTAAAATTTAGAACACTTATGTAAGGGTTCTTTGGGTGTCCTTCTGGAGGAATCCTTAATGGTTCTATGTAGAACCCTACAACAGGGTTTCTTTATCAAAAAAAGGTTACACTCAGCTTTTTTCTAAGCTAAAAATCTTTAATGATCCAATGAACCCCTCTTAGAGTTTATGTATTAGTTGCGTAAATGTGTGGTACAAATTCCTAATTATTTCTATCTTTTTTTTCTAGCTTAATACCTAGAACCTGTAGGTTGTTCACAGAGCTAAACTGTCTTTGATACTCTCTTCAAGGGTTCTGGAAGGGTTCACTGGATAATGCTAGTAACGCCATTCAGAAAGCAACCAGCCATTCTAAAGCAAACCTTTTTTTTTTTAAGCTAAGAGCCTTTCATTATCCAATGATCCCTTCTAGAACCATTGAAGAACCATTGTCACATGGAGTAGAAACTCTAAATTATTGCTAATTGCTTTCTTCTTAATATCTCTTAGTCTTGGTACTTGGTACATTCTTCAAGGGTTCTTCAAAGATTCATGTGTTCAAGGCTTCCTAGTCTCCTAAAAGGGTTCTACTTGGAGATAGAAATAAGGAAACACTCAAAATTGTTTTGGGGTTCTACATAGTATTTTTATGGGTTCCCTCTAAGGGTAGAAGAACCAAAGAGTGCATCAATACCAAGATGGTTGACCTGTTAAAGTGTAAGGTTTAAACTTCTGGCAAGAGGTTCTAAGCATTAAGAAGAAAATAATTAGGAACAATTTAGAGTTCAATTTGGAGCCTTCAAAATTGGTTCTACTTGGAGATGGCAATAGGTAAAAACTCTCTTTGTAGAGTTCTACATAGAACCTTTAAGACAGTGGTCAGGAGGCATGTGTATACAGGCTTTCATTACAGCCAATTTGGAGGTACGGTTGATAGCTGATTGAAGACTAAAACTATTGCAGCCATGCTGGTCCTTTGTGGATAAGATTGAAGAACCTTGATTCCAGGGTTCTCTCATAAGGTTAACCAAAATACCCTTGAAATGTGCACCAAGTACCAAGACCATTTAGCTCCATTTTAAACCACTGACAGGTTCTAGGTATGAAGAAGAAACTAATTGAAAATTATTTTTGATCTTGTACCACATACTTTCCCAAGTAATACACATACACTGGCAGAAAAAGGGTTCTTAATACTGTATCTCAAATCCGTCGGGTGCTTGGTGCGTTCTTTAAGGGTTAAATAGATAAAGGGTTCTTAGCCTCCTAAAATGGTTCTCCTTGACGATTGTTATGTTGTGTTTTTCTAAGAGTCTTGTTCTTTCTCTCCAATCAGCAAGGGCCAAATATGTAAAGGCAGATGCCTGTGAGCTAACAGCTGGACAACCCATATACATACACCACATGTTACATTACTTGTGCTTTTATCCAGAGAGGACATACAACAGACCCGTCCAGGAAGCAGTTGGGGGTTAGGTGCCTTGCTCAAGGGCACTTCAGCCATTCCTGCTGGTCCAAGGACTCAAACCAGCAACCTTTTGGTCCCAAAGCTGCTTCTCTAATCATTAGGCCATGGCTTCCCCATGGTGTTAATCTAAGGGCATTTTCGCACTTGTCTTCATGTCTGGTATACAGGAAGTAATGCAACAAGATAAACCAATCACATTACTCGATATGCAGTGCACACAGCGCATGCACTGTCAGAAATAGGGGTACAGTAGGAGTCCACTTCTGTCCCCCAAGGTACAGCCTACACTAATGTACCCTCTAGGACTCATTATTGGACCTCTTTGGGCCCAAAAGGTACATATTTGTTCTCAAGCAGTATATAAAGGGTACAAATAAGTACCTTAGAGGGTACTGCCCCAGTGACACACCATTGTTCCCCTAAAGGTATAGTAATGGCCTTTATTTTCTGAGAGTGTAGCTTCCACACACTCTGCAGCCTGCACCACGGCCTCAGAACCACCCTCAAACCGCTATTTTCAAAAGGAACAAGGACAAATCCTCTGGACCACTCCCAGGCGTGAAAACAGCTTTCACACTTCATCAAATGCACTGAACTCTCAGAACAAACGGTCACAAAACATGCCAGTGTCAAAACGACCTAGAACTAAACTCTGGATGAAAAACTTTAGTTTTACAAATCCTGAGTATAATAAAAATTTAAAAAAAAGAAAACATAATGTGAGTCGTTAGCGGCGACGTGGCAAGTTGGCTGATTATTTGTTGAGATGGCTGCGGTAGCTCAGCAGTTATAACTTTGTGGTAGTGACCAGAAGGTTATGAGTTCAAATCCCACCACTGCCAGAAATTCTCTGTTGGCTTGCTTTGGAAAAAAAAGTCTTTCAGAGTCTATAATCTAATGTCCAGATTAGCTGATTACTAAAATAATCTTTCCTGTTTAATAAAAATGAACATGCAGTGTCCTAATAATTTCCACTTAACAACTCAAACCCCTAAGTTTATGCGCTGTACCCAGCCAGTCCTATTCCACTTTCAGCATGCGGTAATGATGCAACAGTTTCACAGAAAGTTCAGATTACCGTAAATGTGTTTGCTTTGGACTCCATTCAGAGAAAAAACAAACCCTCGGTCACCAAAAGGCCATAAAGGATCTGGCCAACTCCTCTTTTTTTGACCACTGAACAGCCCCGTGGCTGTTGACAGGAAAAGTAACTTTCCGTCTCAGTTTGAGCTTCATTCAGGTTCGACTTACTTTTTACACAGCGAGTGTGAAATTAATCTTTTTAGTGCCGGTGTATATCCACTTGTCAGAATGCAAAGCCGTATTTCAGCGAGGCAGCTCGAAACGTTCACACCTCCTTAGCTCATTCAGCAGAGAAATTTCTCATCAGCAGTGAACGATGACTCGGGAAATCATTAACATTTGGTTTTTATTATTGGACTGCTAACTGTGAGGGCTTACAGGTTCAATTTTAATAGTGAAATCAATATCAGAATAACTGATTAGTGCATTAGGGAGATTATTAAAACGAACACGGTATTTGTAAGGAGAAATAAAAACTCATGTACTAAACATAAAAGGGAGAGATTTATTTCAGTTTTTAAGCCATATTTTTCCACTTCAAACAGCACCCCCTGGGTACAGTACACATCCATCCATTATCTGTAACCATTTATCCTGTGCAGGGTTGTGGGCTGGATCCTATCCCAGCTGACTATGGGTAAGAGGCGGGGTACACCATGGACAAATCGCCAGATCATCGCAGGGCTGACACACAACCATTCACACCTACGGTCAATTTAGAGTCACCAGTTAACCTAACCTGCATGTCTTTGGACTGTGGGGG
>JAOANJ010000014.1:41674835-41686573 GCA_026413345.1 Ariopsis seemanni
GCACTACTACACTACACTACAGTACTACACTGCACTACTACACTGCACTACTACACTGCACTACTACACTGCACTACTACACTGCACTGCACTACAGTACTACACTACACTACAGTACTACACTACACTGCACTACACTACAGTACTACACTGCACTACACTACTACACTACACTACACTGCACTACTACACTACACTACAGTACTACACTGCACTACTACACTGCACTACAGTACTACACTGCACTACACTGCACTACAGTACTACACTACTACACTGCACTACAGTACTACACTACACTACTACACTGCACTACAGTACTGCACTACTACAGTACACTGCGGTACTACACTACTACACTACAGTACTACACTACCTGCACTATCCCACTACACTGCACTACAGTACTACACTGCAGTACTACACTACACTGCTACACTTCTACACTACACTACACTGCACTACACTGCACTACACTGCTACACTACAGTACTACACTACACTACACTGCACTACTACACTACAGTACTACACTACACTACTACACTGCACTACTACACTGCACTACTACACTGCACTACTACACTACACTGCACTACACTACAGTACTACACTACAGTACTACACTACACTGCACTACACTACTACACTGCACTACTACACTACACTGCTACACTACACTGCTACACTACACTGCTACACTGCACTACACTACTACACTACACTACTACACTACACTGCACTACACTGCTACACTACTACACTACACTGCACTACACTGCTACACTACAGTACTACACTGCACTACACTGCTACACTACAGTACTACACTACACTGCACTACTACACTACAGTACTACACTACACTGCACTACTACACTACACTGCACTACTACACTACAGTACTACACTACACTGCACTACTACACTACAGTACTACACTACACTACAGTACTACACTACAGTACTACACTACACTACAGTACTACTACACTACACTACACTGCACTGCACTACCCGAGCGCTGCGGAGGGCGAAGGCACTGGGTTTCCTTTAAGAATGGAAACAACATACACGGTTAATTCAACTCATGTGTATCTTACACACCAAACGATTTATAAAATTAAAATATACTTACCATCAAATCTAAAATTTAGATTTTTATAATAAAATCTAACACAATAACATCGCTGAAGAGTAAGCGAGACCCGGGGCGGGGCTAAAGAATAGCCGTGTTTTAAAATAAAAGACCTGAACGAAACGTTGAACAGTCATTATGGACAGAAAAGAGGACGTGGCTTTTATTTTTAAAACCGGATATCTACACAGCCTACATACGGGAAGTAAACCGGAAGTGGAGCTCGCGAGCTGGGTTTAAAAAAAAAAAAATTGCTGTGTAATCTTGCTTTGGTCAGTGCTACTGAAGGGAAGCTAAAAAAAAAAGTGTAAATTAATAAATAAAAATGCCGGATTATTTAGGAGCCGAGCAGCGCAAAGTCAAAGAAGAGGAAAAAGATGACGCGCCAATTCGAGGTATATTTATTATTTTTTAAAATGTAAAATATTAGCATTTTGTGTAGCTAGCATTTACCGATACGTTACTAACATTCAGACATCTGAGCGCTTTGTAACCATAAGTTACCATTATTTATTTTTTATCCTTTTATAAAAATTAAAATAATTATTTAAAGTGATTATATAGGTATAAAAATGGCTAATTTGATTGTTACTTACTAGGTGAATACGACGTTAGCATAACGTGGCTAATTCATCAACCCAAACAACTCATTGGGTGCAAATGTTTGTGCCCCCACGCGTTCCTGATTAGAAGAGAGTTAATTATTTTAGACTCTTTACAAAAGTATTCAATTTATAATCTGCTACTTATTCAAGGAGTTGGATCAATTGATGGTTTCTTTATTTTCAAGCTGAAATTTTACTCACACTTAAATCGAGTTAATTAAATTAACCACCAGATTGTGTCTCATGAAAGTGAGACTCCATCCTGAAAGTCTTTAAAGCGTTTCTGCGGGGAGATCTCTGAGGGCTTCAGGGCCGCCGCCGCCGCCGCCGCTTTGTTACTCGGTGTGGCTTTCTGGTGATTTTTCTGACAAGTTTTGTCGAATCCATGGAGTCGTTTTCGTTCAAGTCCCACAGTGCTCGGGTTCGAGCCGAAAATCTGCGTGAAGGTGGAGTTTTGGAAGCTGAGGTCGCAGGTGAAGAGGACGGTGTGGAAGACTAAAGCGCTGCTGCACTGAGGGCTCTCCCCCCCATCCCCCCATCCTGATGCACTGCTACAATAAACTTTCTTTTTTTTTTTTATGTGAGATCACATGTAAAATGATGACATTTAAAAAAATTCTAATGAAAAGTATATTGGTTTATGAAAATGATTGTCAAATGTTTTAAAACTAGTAATATTCAAATTTGTAAAATAGTTAATTGTTAAATTATTTTTGGAGATATTAAAATATCAACTCGTTAATTTTTATGTTGTGGTGATGTCGGGACTGTTTTGAATGTCTTTATAAAGTTTTTGTTAAAAAAAGACATTTTATTAAAATAGCACAGCTGATTAGATCTTAGATTTTGGACATTTTTTAAAATCTTTTCAAGCAAATTTCAGACATCTGTATCTGTTAAATTTAATTTTTTTAAAAATTACTTTCTTTTACTGTTAGTTTTATTGTGAACATTAAAAT
This sequence comes from Ariopsis seemanni, assembly GCA_026413345.1. Taxonomy (NCBI): domain Eukaryota; kingdom Metazoa; phylum Chordata; class Actinopteri; order Siluriformes; family Ariidae; genus Ariopsis; species Ariopsis seemanni. Next base: position 41,677,538 of record JAOANJ010000014.1, read on the forward strand.
ATCAATTAAGATTTAAATTGTTTTTTTTTTTTAGAAGTTTTATTACACATATAACACTGTTTTTCTGACAGTTTGTTTTCTTTAAGTATCAGGATAATGTTTTAAATTCAAATTGCTCTTTTGTAATATACCATAGCTTAAAGAAAAGAAATAAAAAAAAAAGTCACGTTTCCTGATATTTTGGCACTCTGCTCTGTCAGTTCACCTGTTCCAGTTAATAGCCACATAATGTTAGTTGAAATGAATTTATTTTCACTTTGTGCAATCAACTAGATTCTTTAAGAAGCTGATTTTTTTTTCTCCCCCCCTCCTCTAGCTTTGGATGAAGGAGACATCGCTCTTCTCAAGACTTATGTGAGGACCCTTTTGATTAGACGTCACTGCTGTGTACATTGTTTGAAATGATTAAAAGTGATAAGCATGTTTTTTTTTTTTTTAAATAAATGTGTACAGGGTCAGAGCACATACTCTCGTCAGATCAAGCAGGTAGAGGACGACATCCAGCAGCTCCTCAAGAAGATCAATGAGCTGACAGGTAGGTGTGAGACGAGACTGTGTGTGGAAACAGGTTACACGCAGAGAGAGAGAAATGTCCTGTTAGTCGCTGTGTTGTAGTAAAACGTGCGCTCGGATCCTGCAGGCATTAAGGAGTCTGATACGGGCTTGGCTCCTCCTGCACTATGGGATCTGGCTGCTGATAAACAGACGCTGCAGAGCGAACAGCCGCTACAGGTGGCCAGGTACGAGCTTTTTTACGTTCTTATTAATGTGAAGAGTTTACGTTCCCTGAGTGCTCTGATTAATGATCTCTGCACAAATCGGGTTATCGGAGAGAAAGAAAACACTAAAATAAAACGTACGGTAGTTTTCTCAGAGGAGGATGGAGAAAAACACTGATGTGGCTGGTAGCGTGTCCAGACACGGCTTCAGGGTGTGCTGTTCTAGGAAACTAATCAGTGAAACTAAGCGTTCTGACTTCCTGTTAATCAACATCATGAAGCTGTACTGTTTCTGCCTGTTCAGGTGCACGAAGATTATCAATGCTGACTCTGAGGATCCAAAGTACATCATTAACGTGAAGCAGTTTGCCAAGTTCGTGGTGGATCTGAGCGATCAAGTCGCCCCGACTGACATCGAGGAGGGAATGAGAGTCGGGTACGAAACCAAGAGGAGGAAAAACTATTACGATATTATCCCCAGGATGTTTCTGTAAAACTGACGCTTTGTTTCGTCTTGTCTTCTAGCGTCGACAGAAACAAGTACCAGATCCACATTCCGCTTCCTCCTAAAATCGACCCCACTGTGACCATGATGCAGGTGAGGAACCGGTCGAGAACGGTGTGATAAGTCAGAGAGAAAACTAAAAAGGAGTCGCGATGTTCAATGATGTTTTTTTTTTTTTCCCCCCTATGTATATTAAATATTTTGAATAAATGTGTGTGGGTGAACAGGTCGAGGAGAAACCAGATGTGACCTACAGTGATGTTGGAGGATGTAAAGAGCAGATTGAGAAGCTCAGGGAAGTGGTGGAGACCCCACTGCTGCATGTACGTCATCATGTGAACATAAAAAAATAACCTCCTGTCTGTGTGTTAGTTCCGTGTGAACCTGTTGGTCTCTTCCTGTTCAGCCGGAGCGCTTCGTGAACCTGGGCATCGAACCTCCTAAAGGTGTGCTGCTGTTTGGACCTCCAGGAACGGGGAAGACTCTGTGTGCTCGTGCCGTGGCCAATCGCACGGACGCCTGCTTCATCAGGGTCATCGGCTCGGAGCTGGTCCAGAAATATGTGGGAGAGGTGAGGGGGTCGCTGCTGTCCGGGCCGAGACCACCACACACTCCGCGTCGCTAATGCTAACGCAGACCGTTTTCTCTGTAGGGAGCTCGCATGGTGCGGGAACTGTTTGAGATGGCCAGGACCAAGAAGGCGTGTCTTATCTTCTTTGATGAAATCGATGCTATTGGAGGTAACGATTCGTGTTCATCACCTTCATTAATGTGAGTTTATTATGCAGACCCTGACATTGTCGTGTGGATGAATCTGGAATGATTGAGCTGGGGAAGTGTTTAACACTGGAAGCCCCGCCCCCTTTTCCTGATTAAAAGGTGCTCTGATGTGGCGTTCTCACTTTATCAGTGTGTTTTTGACTCGACTAATAAATATTAGCTCCGAGTTCACACTGTTCATGAATATTAGTCGGGTTCTTTTTCCCCCGGAACAGTTAGCTGGGTTTAACGTGAACAATTCCCACCCATGTTCACAAGTCTCCGCCCACAGGATCTTTGATTGCAGTGTTTGTAAAATGACTGACAGGACGCACATCCAAGCACAAACAACCTTCTGGACCAGAATTCCGTTTCCCAAACAGATTTTCTCAGTAAATTAATACGTTTTTGTGAAGGCAGTGACTTAATCCACTGGGCTTTTATTTTTTTAAATAATGTTCTACATGTCTTCGAGATTTATTTATACAAGTAAGGAATTAAAATTTTGCACCTTTTAAATATAATCCTCTTTACTTTTTTTAAAGACAAAAATGGTTTTAAAAAAATTGGTTTTGGCTGAGAAAAGTTGAAATAACCCGACAACGAAGTGCCAAATCCAACATTATTACTATTAAGTTATTCTTAATCATTAGGAAGTGATTGAGTCTGTTTGTTGGTCAGCACAGACAGATCACGTGCACGGCCGGGTGCACGTATTTATGGTGGGTGATATTGTGATTTATTACCTCAAATCAAGGTACAATCTCGACTCTTCCTGAAGAAGGGTTCATTTTTGGAAGTCCCCCGCCCCCAAAAAAGTCCATGTCTTGCATCGTTGTGTCCATGATCTCTAAAGCAGGACTGTAGCAGATTAAATGGCGTTGTGTCTGATGCACTGACGTCATGACCCTTTGCAGGAGCACGCTTTGATGACGGAGCTGGAGGAGATAACGAGGTTCAGAGGACCATGCTGGAGCTCATCAACCAGCTGGACGGATTCGACCCCAGAGGAAACATCAAGGTCCTGATGGCCACCAACCGACCTGACACTCTGGACCCGGCTCTCATGAGACCCGGTCGTCTGGACCGAAAGATCGAGTTCAGCCTGCCGGACCTGGAGGTGAGGACGGTGCAGCTCACACCGAGTGTTCACGTGCTGGTCAGGGATCTCTCCGGGTTATACACTGTAAGGATAAACGCACCGACGCCATTTTAAAGAGTAACATTAGAGCTCGGAGTTTCATCTCGGACTCCACGCTGATCCCCTAACGATCGTTGAATCGAATGCCTGTGTCATCACTGCACAGCTGTACAACGAAATTTCAGTGCAACTCCCTCAAGTGGTACATCTAATATAAAAGTTTAATAAAATAAGTGTAATAAAATTTAAAATACACACGTTTCAAATTTAAAATGTGTGCTGTTTAATATTGAATTTTATATTTTTAAAAATTTTTTATCTTAAAAACAGTACACATTTTTAAAAAAGGCTAATATAAAAAGTAATACAAATTATAAAACAGCACTTCAATAGTGAAATCAGAGATGTGATTGATACGTGCTGAAAGAACATTTGCATTAATCTGTGGTTCAGTTCAACGTCCTCAGGTTCACCAGTAATCGGCTTGTTACTGCAAGAGGTCATGTGTTTCGATCCCACTTAACAGCTTGAAAGTAGGGAGCAAGTGTTCAGGTAAACAAAACTATCGACAGGAACGGAAGTTTCGACAGTTTGTAGAAGAATCATCAGCGCAGCTTTCTAACTTTACTTTCAGCTCATTTTTACAGGAAAAAAAAATGTATTTTAATCACAAAGGGATTGACTCAACGGCCGGTGTTTGGATCAACATGGCGACTTCATGAGGTATGTCCACCAAAAGAACCTCGTAAAAGCACTTACTGCAATTCTAACACCTCCATAATAAAAGTTTTCCAGGTATAGAGTTATTTTTGTAAGTTTTGGCTCCATGTTGAAAATGCAAACAGTTGACCATGATGACAACGTGAAGCCCAGCCCCCCCCAGTCAGTTTTGTGCGGGTATGAGAGAGATAAAGGCGTCGAATTCTAAAACTCTAATCAGAAATTTTTGTAACCGATATATATTTTATATTTTTGTGAACTGGCAACAAACTGTGATTCAACAGACTTCACTTTTATGACGTTTAAATCTCACTTGGCGAGATAATGCATGCACAGTGCTGACACGGATACTAATATGCAATCCCGTTGCCATAGCAACAGGATTCTCGCTGTCTAAAAAGATCGCTTTTCTGAGTGAATAAAAACGAACAAAAGCATGCAACATAAAATGATCCATCAGCCATCGATGCGCTATAGTACGTGTTAGTCATCGCAGTAAATTTTGTTTATGTTCAACATGTAACAAACCGTCTAAAATAACTATACCTGGAAAAAACTTATTATGGAGCCGTTTAGTTAAAATTAGTCAGTGCTTTTACGAGGTTCTTTTGGTGGACATGCCTCACGAAGTCGCCAGGCTGATCCAAACACCGTCCGTCGAGTCAACGCCTTTGTGATAATTTTTTTTCCCTGTAAAAATGAGCCGAGAGTAAACTTAGAAAGCTACGCTGACAATTCTTCGAGAAAAGGAAAGAGATGAAGCGCTTGAAACTTCTGAAACTTCTGTTCCTGACCTTGTTGAGGGTTTTGTTTACCTGAACACTTACTTTCTACTTTCATGCTGCTAAGCAGGATCCAATCACATGACCTCTCGCTGCAAATAGCTGATTATAGATTAAATATGAAAATCTTCATATCCAAGAAACTACTACAGGTACCACAATCCGAATCAAATCAACATCTTCAGAGCTCGGTTTTGTGCCGTAGATTTAAAGGAAAGAAAACGCATCATGACTCTTCTTTCTCCAGGGCCGCACGCACATCTTCAAGATTCACGCTCGCTCCATGAGTGTAGAGCGAGACATCCGGTTCGAGCTGCTGGCACGCCTCTGTCCCAACAGCACAGGTACAGCCGCTGTAATCCTGAACTCCACTTCCTGTTCCTTTTTCCACTACGACTCCAACTAAAATCCCAGACTGAACTGGTTGTGTTTGTACGCCTTGTTGTCTAGGGGCGGAGATCCGGAGCGTGTGCACAGAGGCGGGCATGTTTGCCATCAGAGCTCGCAGGAAAATCGCCACAGAGAAAGATTTCCTCGAAGCCGTGAATAAAGTCATTAAATCCTATGCCAAGTTCAGCGCTACACCCCGGTACATGACCTACAACTGAACCTGCTCCCCCCCGATCTTTACAGTCAGGCCCCGTCATCGTTTGATTCTTTGCTTTTCTTTAGTGTTATAATTAATAAAAATGTACCACACTTATTCCTGTGATCCTGAGCATTTAAAAATATGAAAGGCACAGAAAATCATTACAGATCTTAAATTTCTTTTATTCGACAAAATACCTCTTAAAAAGCTTCAGTTTTAAATTTCTCTACCAGTGTTTCATATCCAGTTTCTCTCACATGTTTTAAAAACATTCAGCAGAATATTTTTACATGTTCAAGTAACAAGTTGTGTAATTTCAGGCCGAGGCTGTGGGTGAAATCAACAACAGCAGCATTTAGTTTAATATTCAGTCTCTTAAAGCTGTTCTCTGCATTATAAAACAAAACTACTGACACACGGTGAAGTGTCTTACTACTAAATTTGATCTTTCACAATTTATAGTTGAAATACGAAAACTGTAACAGCTTCATCACAATGCCACCAGTAACACAAACCACCGCGCACTGTAACCATAGCAACACTTCATGGCTGCTAGTTAATTCAGTCCAGCTTTATTATTCCCAGTAACGCAGATCAATAAAATAGTTTCAGTCTGGTGTAGACCTCCTCATATTCACACACTGGCACTTTACAGCAGGTTTGTTTTTCTCAGTTTGTCTGCAAACGTGTGATCTGATTGGTCGGGATGTAAATAAATGCCTGTTGTCAATGAAAAGTGTGATGATATTGAATTACTCATTTGCTTAGTTATAAAAGTCATGATTCATTATTTGTGTTTTGATAATTGTAATCTATAGTTTATTAACACTATTTGTTTTGGTGACATTTTAAATCGTTTGAGTAAAATGTTACCAAAAGAAACGTCACAATTTATAATTTTTGTCCAGCTCATATCTTGATTCATTTTTTTTTTTTAGTAATTAAAAATACCACAGAAAATATAAAGCCAGTGGTGCATTTAAAGCTTCTCCTGGGGAGGTAAATAATCAAGGGTGAAAACACCTTAAAACATTGTGGGTTTTTTTTTTAGGAAAAATAAAATATTGCTAAAGAGGTATACAAGCCCAAGTGTGTGTGTGTGTGTACAGTATCGTGTCCCTAAAGAATGCATTTTCCTCACATCATCTTCACGCAAACAGGCCAGTTTAAAGGCAGGACGTGTTACAGGTCTGACTGATTACCGTCTCGTTCCTTTTTTGCTTCAAAATGCTTTTATACTCAAAACTCCCTCATTCCACACTTCCAACACTCAGCATTCCAGAAGAGTGTTTCCTGTGTGCTCACTGGCTGGCAGGGCAGGAGGAGCGCGCCCTCGTGTGTTGGCAGTGCAGTACAGCATCATGGACGGTGGGGAAGACCATGTCCAGGGTCACAGGGGCACTGAAGAACTGCAGAGTCCTGAGATCAGACAGCAGAGTTCCTGTCCAACATCACACACACACACACACAATCAGTACACAGCGTGGTTTCACTTATTTATTATTTACATTATATTTGCACTTACGGTTACATCCAGCAAGCACAATTTTCACATCTATGGCTGCAAACTCCTTAATAACCTGCAATTAAATATCACACATTTACTCACCACACAGATGGAGAATAAAACACTGTGGGTCATGCTGTTGGAAAATAATCGACAGCTGAGCGGCACCATGAAGCAGAGTTACTGTTCCCATGACAACCTTGATTAGTTTTCCATAATAGCACGTTCTGAACATTTTTACTCATTAACGAATGATGCAGAAATGCTTTCCCCATTGAGTGTCCCTTCGGTTATAGCAGCTATAAACAAACAGCTGTTCCCTCTCCAGCATCTCTCTATTCTCACGACCAAAAAAAAAAATTCTCTTTTCTGAAGATTTCAGAAAACTTTTTAGTTTTACCTCCAATACTGGAAACTCTTTCCAGAAATGTTCTAAATAAAATCCACATCTCCTTACAGAAAACTTTGAGCGCATGAATGTAAACCTGTGATCTGGAGCTGCACGACTGTCAGAGCTGCTGTTCTAGAAAATATCAACACCTTTATTCTTCTGACCAATCAGAGTCCGGAGTTCAGCAGCACAGTGGTATAAATTAATTACTTGGCAGATTTTCCAACCTTAAACCATTTAAAAAAAAAAAATGTATTTGCTTACTGATTTAATAGCTTTGGCTCCGACAGAGTCCACGAAGTTGACCGAACTCAGGTCCAGGATGACGGAGTGGACGGGACACAGCAACTGGAGGATGCGCTCCTCCTCAGAGTCAGACTCGGCCTCAGTGATTTGTCCATTAACGTGAAACTCCACTTGAGTTTGCGCTTCGTCCACCACTTCATGACTCACACCCGACTCCACATTCTAACAGCAAAAACACAACCAACAGACACACTCCTGAAACTGGAGGATTCGCTCTCTCCGACACACACACACACACGACAGCTGGCACGTCAGTTGATATCCGTGGATGTCAGGGGCAGGAAGAGCTGATGCAGCCCTGTGAAAACTGCCCTTGACAGGCTACAGAACACTTTCATTCGCCTTTATGACAGCTGGTGTACAGTGAAAAACTCCTTCTGTTGGAATCCTTCCTTAATACATTTATGCTGATTTATGTCAGCTGTCAGAAAGGACCGTGTGTGTTATGTAGCTGTATGAACACTGACAGAATGAACACCCTGTCAACTGAAATACTTTTGCTGATGATATTAAGAAGTTGTCAGGAAGAATAGAAGAGAGTCATGTCGTGCAGAAAAGAGAACAAGAGAGTAGACAAGAGTAGAGTAGAATACACTCCAGTAAATGAGGTGTGTGTGTGTACTGGAGATAATATACTGCAGTGTAAATGTGTGCAGAACTTGTACCAGTTTAACGAGCGCTTTCTTTTGCTCAGCGCCGTGCTGTGAGGGTTCCTTGTCTCGACTCTTTCTTAGCTGCTTCTGTTGCCGTTTCCTTTTGGCCAGAAGCTGTGCTGGATCGACACCCGTCTGCAATCAGAGGAAAGTGCTGAATAAAGAACACACATTACGGAATTCCAAAAATCAATTTGTCATTTCTGGAAGGAGTCTCCAGTGTCAGTGCTTTAAAACAGTCAGAAGTGAAGCTGGAACTCAGTGGGTTTTTTTTTCTTATTTAATTAAAGAGAACAAAAAGAGAAGCTAGTGAGGGAACAACTGTTTTAAATACGTGTATTATTTTCATTATATATCCCCACACACACACACACACTCCTCCCCTGAGTCACTGAAGATGCTCATTAGGGTGAAGATTACTGGACATACAGCCTAAAATAAACATGGCCACAGGTCAGAGATGAACATTTTCACCTTTTCTGAACATTAACAGGATTTTATCCGTCTCCACTTCCTCTCGTGAATGTAATTTTTCCCATAACATGACAAACATCCTCCAGAATTAAATGCAGGCCTGTGTCTCCATGTTTATTTTGGAAATGCCCACTTTTCACAAGCCAATCAAATCACAATGGACAAAACCAAACTGTTGCTCGCCAAAATATGGTATTTCACTCAGAAATAAGTCCCATCAAGGTAAAAATAAACTGCGTTCGAAGCTCCTTTCCACGTTATTATTCTGCTACTGTCATCATACTTGCCAACTTTTCAAAATTCTCATGGGGGAGAAAAGTACATGAACGTCATTTTCAACTGGACGAGGGTCTGATGCGCAGTTGAAATGATAAAAACAGTGGATCCCAATTAACTGCAAACCATTTGAAATGTATACAATTAAAGAGTTTTTGAATTGTTGATATTGTTCTATCAATTACTATAGGTTATGGGATTCATGTATCAGGCA
>JAOANJ010000014.1:41920384-41932094 GCA_026413345.1 Ariopsis seemanni
ACATCCAGTGATGGCATGAAATGCCAACAGACCATTCAGAATCTCATTTGACATTTTAATATCATGCACTTTAATGTGGTTTCTTGGCAGTTCCTGCTTTCATCCAAATTTCTGGGCTCAGCCAGTGTGCAAACAGAAGAAGCAACAATAGTACATCTATGTCTCTGCACTGAATGATGAGTCTCTCATACCCTTTGGTTGTGGCATCAACAGCATGTAGCAATATGCGGGTATCTGCTTCTTCATGTGCAGCCCGTAGGTGGGAAACATCAATCCCAGCTGCCAATGGCACTTTTTCAGCATCATCAAATCCCCCACTTATTACAAAGACCATACTGAATGACATGCCTTTCAAGTTCAATTGAAAGGAATTGTGTAAGGTTGGCCTTGTTTTCGTCCATTTCAATGAAACTATTCCAGTTAACTGGCATCTTTACATCATTACTTACAATGGGTGTGAATTTTTCGCAGAGTGGTGCTGCGTTTTGCTCTTGTTCCACCCTTTATGGAGTTCTGTAGGTACTGATCAAAGACTAGATCCACTCTAGTAATGTTCCCATGTAGATCGCCAGTCACTTTCTGTATGAACAAGTCAGCATAATCCCCAAAGGTTGATGCATTTTGAGGTTTTTCTATTGCTCTTACTAAAGCCATCCCATCAATGATAGTGCATGTTCTCACAAGAGATGGACTTAGCCCTGTCTCCTTTGCACCAGCTTGTAGTATGGTGGCTAAGTCAGCTTTGCTTGTAGGTCTGAGCACTGACTCTGTTGTGGCAAGTGACGGGGGGACTGCACACAGTTCCTTTTGGAGAGGCCCATCTACGGTATGTTAACCTCTCTGCCACTGTTCATGGATACAGTGATGCGATGGAAAATATCCCTGTCAGGCTTCACACACTTGGATTTGAGTTTTCCAAGTTTGCGATCTGTTATGTAAAGATTTGAGAATGTTTTGAGTTTTCTCTTAGTGAGGCTGTTATAGAAGTTTGTGTTCATTGTGCTCATTCTTTTTTTCACCAGCTCAGTTACCATTTGTTTCCCAGACTCTGCAGCATGTGTTAGGTCATTCAGTATATCTTCTGAAGCAACATCACCGGTTGTCAAAGACACCAACTCATACATATTCTCCAGTTGGGAGACATGGTATCTCTGGAATTGGTCTACAAGTTGAATGACTTCATCATCATTATCCCTTCTGAGTCTTGATGGAAGGCAGTCTTTGTGGTTGTCTTCATCATCTTCTCCATCATGTGTCAGTCCAAACAGGGATCTAGTGTCCTGTGCTAAAGATGCACGTTCATTGTAAGTGATGGACCAACGATTTCTAGCGGTCCTCCAGCAACCTTTCCGGTTTTGTTGATGTGCTCAAGGCAAAGGTCAAAAGGCACCTCATTGAAGCTGTGTTTGGCCTCTTTGGCTACAAAATCACCATCTTGGAAGCCCTGGTAGACCCGTGGTGCCGTCTGTACCAGATGTTCCATGTCTGCTATGAATACAGCACGCCATCTTGTGTAGTGGGTGTGATCATATACAGCAAACCAGGGCATCATGCTCTTGAAGGCCGACATGTAAAGCTTCCAGTCACCATATCTCAGTGCCCGTATGAATGCCAGGAGAATAGACACAAGGTCCATGTATTGTCGCCAGAAGGTAAATGTTGGTTTGTCTTCATTAGCCTTGTCAAACTCAGCAAGGAGATCCTGAACCTCTCCAACTTTCAGAACAAGATCTTCATAGCATGCTGCAGCTGCCTCAATTTCTCCACATCGTATGTGTTCTGAGAGTGCATCTGCCAACTCGAAGCAACTTTTTTCTATTGTGCTATCATTATCATCCACCCATTGCAGAAAGGTTGGCCACAATATTCTCCAAAGTGCTTCAAAGGCAAGTTTGTGTACATGGGCTACACAGTTCCATCCCTTTCCCTTCATGATGTTTTCAGCTGTGTTCTTTTCGAACACACCACTTTCCTCAAGAATGTCCCTCAGCCCAGAATCAGCAAGATGTTGGTCAACGACCTTTGAAAAGTTCATCTGCACATGAAAGCCACCCAAGAGAATAATAATATCCTCACACTCTTTTTGGTGGTGCCACTGAAGCATCTTTGCTTTACAGTAGAGCTGCTCATCAAAGGTTATGATTGTGTCCCTTTGGCCCAATTTTGTAGTCATTTTGTGGTAGTTCTGTAACACTGTCCAAATTGTGTCATAGTCATGTGCTGGAGAATTTATGATAGGCATCATTCCAGCTGCTGTTTTTGGGTGATCTGATTTTGACACAAGGTGGTTGAAGCCACTCCAAGATGGAAAAACCTGATCATCTGTGTTCTGTTGTCTGCATATAATCCAGGCACTATCTTGGTTCTTTGATTGTTTAGTTAGTTGTGTGTCTGAATAATACATCTCGGGTGTAACTGATCCATGAAATTTTGGAGGGGGCTTCTGCGATTCCATGTTAGCATCCTTGAGTTCAAACACTCCTGGTGGAACTGAGACTGACTTTGATCTCCCAGATTTCAGCATTATTTTTGGTATTTCTTCTTCAGGTTTACTTAATCTTGAAAGCAGCAGTCTGGGAGGCATGAAAGGTTCCTTTCCCATCAAGGGTCTCCTCATTGTGATACTCTTGTGGTATTTATTTATTATTATATTTTAAAGATCATGCTTGCACATAAGTTGGATTATATTGCACATTTGGCCAAAATTACAGGTGGTAACATGGAAGAAGGAGGAAGCACTTTGGAAAAAATAATCAAATTTTACCACTTTTAAGAAAATAGTGTTAAAATGGACAAAAAACATTTTCTAAGCTGACAACCTGGCTAGAACACATGTTAAGGGGTTAAATATTAATACTGGATAGGTTGTATGTTTGTACCAAAAAGTGTCTGACAAAGTTTTAATATTAGTTTTGGCCCCCTGACTAAAACCAGTCCTCAGTTTTTTTAGTCCAGGTTTAGATCTTTTGTCTCTTTTCATTGTTTACTGATGATAAATTATCTTTGTTTGCTGTTTTGACTTTGGATTCTGTCTGTGTTTGCTGGATTTGCTCTAATAAAACACACCAAACAATTGCCCTTGCATCCTGCTTCATTTTTACAAAAGACTTCACGATGAAGCAAAGCAACAAATGAATCAGAAACACAAAACAGGTGCACAGAATCCACTAACTAACCAAAGACAGGATGGGGGTGGAGTCAGGATGGGAACAGAAACCGCTAGAATGGTGACCGCTGTGATAATGTTGGTACCATAGCGCTGCTTGACAGGACCCACCATCTCTCAGGGTACGAGGAAGACCTGCATCAAGATTCTTCTCTCTTCTGGTTCTTACAGTTCAAGAATTCTGTAATCATGTTTCTTTAACAAGGAGCAGAAATGTTTTATCAGAAGTGAAGGCATTTATTTTGGACATCGCTGACACAAAGAAATCTCCTCCTGATGTCTAAATAGTCACAGAGATCAACAAAAGAGTGAATCACTGCAGTAGAGTTTGGGGAAGAAGAAAAATATCTCGAATACAAGGCAAATTTCTGTTCCAGTCTCTGGTGTCTCCTGGACTCTCCTGTGAAATTTCTCATCTTTCACGTGTCTGTGTGTGGAATCTCACACTCTATAAAACATTACTCCTTTTCTCTGCATGATAAATAACACCTGTTTTACATAATAATAATAATAATAATAATAAGAAGAAGAAGAAGAAGAAGAAGAAGAAGAAGAAGAATCATTTTCAATGTGGAAGGTGAAAAACGTTTGTTATTTTCACAGAGAAACAGGAAAAGCATTCATTCTGAGATGGTCATTAAGTGATGTTGAAATTTCCCATTAAATGGTCACTGTATATAAAAGGAACTGTAGTGTAGACATAATTTCACTATAAGTAATGACACCCTACATTAACTCTCCTGTGTCTGTTAGTAATAGAAAGTGGATGATGTGTAACGTGTGTGTCGTCTGTTCACTCCAACACCGTTTCACTTATGGTTTCTATCATTACAGCATTTAGGAAAATGGCGAAGGACCATTCAACAGAAAACTGATCCATTTCTGTATCTTACAGAGCGAAACATCAGGGTCCATCACACAATTATTCACTCTGTGTGTGTGTGTGTGTGTGTGTGTGTGTGTGTGTGTGTGTGTGTGTGTGTGTGTGATGATGATGTAAAATAAAAGAAAGGACATCACTCACCATGTTCCATTTTGGGAAGAGGAAGTCGCTCCCCACGTACTCAAAGTAATGAGCAAATCCCTCTTTAATCCAAACATCATCCCACCAAACTGGAGTGAACAGGTCCCCTAACCACTACACACACACACACACACACACACGCGCACACTTTTTGAAATTCTGTTGTACTGAAGTTTGAGCTGGATGATACATAAAATAACATAAAACATTCTATTGTAAAAAAAAATGTATTATATATTTAATCTATCCACATTCACTGGATATGAGCAATCGCATGTTCTGATTGGCTACTCTACTACTCGGATATCAGCTCATACAGTATACCAAGAGTAGAGAAAAACAAAATGGTGAAGCATGTTGCTGAACCAACCGAGGACGAAATAAAAACTCTACTCGAAAACAAAACACCAAAAATTATCAAGTTTCTAAAAGAAACAGAAATATTTCAAAGAATATATACATATAATTTCCCCCAATAGCTCCTGTTCCACACTCCAGCCCAGGAAGTGGCAGTAATACACATTTAAGTTGGTTTGCCAACCGCCAAAAAAAAAAAAAAAAACCCTGAAGAAGAAGAAAACCCCCCCAAAATACGGAAAAAGCAACACAATATGGAATAAAAGTATTTGATGGTAAGAACGTATCTTATTTTTATTTTTCAAGAATTATTATTATAGCATTTTTTACAAATTGCTCCTGTCATTTCACTGGCTTGTTTACATTCTATGTGAAAATGATTTTGTTGGACATTTTGTATGAAGTTTTCATTTATTGAATTAGCAAAAAAAAATGCTCTATTTCTTAAAATCCAGTGAATGTAGATAAAAAAGAACAGTTATACAACTTAATTTCATGGAATAACTGTTAAATATAGCTGTATATTGCAAGAGTATACAGTTATATCATTTTAATTTCATTAAATTTCTTCATGAATTATTTGAATTTAATCATGTTGAGTTGAAATTTTGAAAGATTTAGTTTTACAATTTGTTTGAACTGTGTACCTCATAAACAAATGCTTTTATAATATAGTTTACGATTGCCTTTTTTATATGCTGTAATGACTCAAAACACGGAAGTACTTGAAAAATGAAGTGCTCTTTTAAAAGAATGTAATACAACAAATTAACTGACACTTGGATAACGTAATAATTATTCAGATATGAGGAAACATGAGACAGAACCAAGGAACCTCTAGAGATTCATCTAAACTTCTTCTTCCAGCTTGTCTCAATTATGTATGTGGGGTCGCTGCCATGTGCAACCACATGGCATATTAATTGGAGCATAGTTTTATGCCAGATGCTCTTCCTGCTGAAACCCCAACTCCCCCATTTTCCGGGCTTGGGACTGGCACCAAATGGTAGCTGGTTTTCCAGACAACCAACAGACATTCACACCTCTGGGCAATTTAGAGCCACCAGCTAACCTAACCTGCATGTCTTTGGACTGGGGGGGGGACTGGAGCACCCGGAGGAAACCCACGCAAACATAAGGAAAACATGCAAACTCCAGACAGAAGGTCCCCCATTGGCCACTGGGATCAAACACAGAACCTTCTTGGCATGAGCCAACAGTGCTAACCACTACACCACCGTGCTGCCCCTTTAGAGATTCGTCTAAACAAGTCCATTTAAACAATTCAAGCAGTTTATCAGACTCAATACATTTCCAGCATGATCGATATTTTCAGGAAACTGATTGTGATCGTTAATCTCTTTAAAGAAGCTCTGAAAATGTTTAATAGGGCTTCAAGTATGGAAATGTTTCAATCTATTATAAATCTAGCACTCATATTAAGCTTTCATATTTCACATCAGTTATAATCCGCACCGTGGACATCACACGAAGGTATTCTGATTACTGTAATCTACTATAATGATATGAATGTGTCTTGTTTTACTTCCGAGCAGGAAGCAGCACAAAAACTCTTGTTTTGTTTAATTGACACTCTTTGGATGTGTATTAGATTTCCACAGCTTTAGTGTTTGATCAGAAGTCCTCTGCACATTTATGATCATTAGTATTAAACAAAATCACCTGAAATTAGTTTCAGGAGAAAAGCAGCTTCGCCAGATGGAGCATTTTGAGTGATGATTAATAACCAGACAATAATCTACACACACACACACACACACACAGCTAATTCCTCCATTTGATGCTACTTCACATGCAGGCACTCATCCAAACTGAGTGCAAATGGACTTGGAGAGAGAAAGCCATCTCTCTGTTGTGAATTTATTCCATCTGGATATTACAGTGAGTCTAAATGATGCTTTATCTTATGTATCACTTTTATTATGTGCCAGTAATAATGAGAAAAAACAGAGAGCTGATTAGCAGTGAGAGATCGTCACAGGATCTTATTCAGGCTTTGGTGTGACAGAGAGGCAAACTGTGAATTTGATAAAACACCTCGTTAGGAGAAACACAGCTGATCCATGATGGTTTGATGAGATCCGATGTTGTCAATGTTGTCATAAAAACTGCACACCTCACTGCATGCTGGTGGATTTCTGACAAGTTACTCTTTAGCAAAGTCGGCAGGTTGGTTTTGCTTCCCTGATTACAGAGTCTAAGACACAGAGGAACTTCAGGAAATTGGCCAATTATACTTTAAAACACAATGTGTCAGGTTAAACATTTTGGCACAGAAGCACCATCTGGGAAAGTTCCACAAACAAAACAGTGTCACTCTATAGAGCTCAGGATCAGACTGGATCAGATTGTAGTACTGTTGTAGTGATGTACCAGCAGCACACACCTCCAACCAGGCAAGTGCTCCTTATCATGTCTCTCAGGTGGTGCTGAAAAGATAGTGCCCTCCATCCCAATGCAGTTCAGCACCACCGGTGTTTTGGATCAATGGCGCACACATGGTCAGAGGGCATGGCCCACTAACTCTTCACAGCTGGAATGTCCTGATTCCCTACTCTACACAAGACTCCAGGGGAGTATAAGAAACAGATACAGGAAACCACAGTTAAGTAAGCGCCTTCCTGTTCCGCACTATGACTCACTGCCTTCTTCTTGTGCCAGTAGACAGCACAGATAAGAGCACTGTGAATGCTGTCATTAACATCTTTCTCAGATGCCTCCCCAGTGCTCCAACCAGCACCTCGCACCCAAGAGCACTGGTCCAGCACACACTAGCTGGCTGATAGATGGGGTGGCTGGGTGATGGCATGACTAACTGGCTTGTCAGTGGGTTAGCTAGCTGAATGGTCAATGAGGTGCTTAGATGGCTGGTCGATGGGGTGGCTAGCTAACTGGTCAATGGGTTAGCTAGCTGGCTGGGTGGTGGGGTGGCTATCTCTCTCTCTCACTCTTGCTCTCACTCTTTCTCTGGTGTCCATCATCTTTGCTCAGTCATAGGTTCAGCCAGGCTCTTACACAATGAAGAGCTTTTTCATTTGCTGCCATCAGATCTTCCAGGCAGCATTGGTTATCACTGAGCATCTTCATCAGTGAGACACAGATTGCACAACAGTTCCACAATCACAGTCACTGTCTCCTGTATCTGTATAGCCCCATTTATTCATATTATACTTGCACTGTCCCACTCCTGTGTGAAGTCGGTTGAGGGACTTCCAGGTGCTCCATTCTGTCTTATCACCAGGTGGCAGCTGTTCCTTGGTTGGAATTGGAAACATTTCTTTGTGATGGTTTTCACTATGTGTTTTATCCCACAGAGTGACTCTGGTTGCTTGAGAGGGTTGTGAAAGTGGCTGGACTGTGTGGAGGAAGCTCTTCCCTGACTTCAGGTGCATTAGGGCTGGTTGAGGAGAGTGAAGGGGGTGGTGGGCATCTTCAACATGCCTGCTGCATTCAGTTTTATTTGCAACTGATCTGTGGACTTCAGGTGGAGCAATGCCAGCCAGGACATGCATGTTGTCTACATTTGTGGTCTGTAGGCTGCCGGTGATGCATCTGCAGCTGTCATGAAGGGCTGCACTGATCTTCTTTGCATGAGATTATCTCTTCCAGACAGAACAGGTGTATTCCACAACAAAGTAACATTACGCAAGGGCAGTAGACCCCAGCACACTGAGCCCCCCACACCACCTCATTCACATCTTTTCAAGATAATAAAACAGCACTTTTCTTCCACCTCCCTGCTGCCTCCTGTGTCTGTTTTCCAGCTCCACCCTAAAAGAGCTTACACTGTTTCAGAGTGAATATTAGATTCTGATACAGTGATGATATTACGCAATCAGACTGTATCATTGTCTCACTGTATCAGACAAGACAGAATCAGAAACATTGAGACATTGTTCATATTAATAAAGCAAATCTGATCTCAGCCTGTGACCCCAATAACAGATTTAAATAAATGCTCAAAGGGTTGAATGTAGAAAAACTGATTTTTCATGGGGGAAGCCATGGCCTAACGGTTTGAGAAGCAGCTTTGGGACCAAAAGGTTGCTGGTTCGAGTCCCTGGACTAGCAGGGTCCTTGAGCAAGGCACCTAACTGTTCCCCAGGCTGCTCTGGGTATGCTGTATGTCGCTCTGAATAAGAGCTTCTGCTAAATGCCCGTGATGTGATGTCTTAAAACCAATAAACATTGGCGAGTTCTCTCACAAACTTTACAGTTATTAACAGGGATTGTGTGTGTGTGTGTGTGTGTGTGTGTGTGTGTGTCCCGTTGCCCCTTTAAACGCCACTCTCTTCCTCCGGCTGCTTTGAAGCCACTGCGCATGCGCACCACTGCGCTCTCACCGCACCGGGCAGAAGAAGTTGCATCTCTTGTGTCTTCATAGAAAACTGGAAAATAAAAAAAATTATAGTTTTATTAAAGGGAAAAAAAACCATGGGGATTTTTCGGAGGAGGAGGAAATGGAGCTGGACTCGGGTTTGGGTTTTATTTGTGATGGTGGCTGCGGTTTGGGCGCAAAGGTAAGACACCTTTACACAGAGAGAGAGAGAGAGAGAGAGAGAGGGAGAAGTTGTCCCCGCTGTGGGTGCGGGTTGTGGGGGTTAATGGGAGGGTGTGTGCCCCGCTGCAGGGTGAATGATCCCAGTAACATGTCCCTGGTGAAGGAAACTGTGGACCGGCTGCTGAAGGGCTACGACATCCGACTCCGACCCGACTTCGGAGGTAAAACACTGGAGCTCTTCTCACTTCCACTCTTATCATGAGTGCCTGTTGTTATAAGTGTGTATAATTGTTATAAGTGTGTATAATTGTTATAAGTGTGTATAATTGTTATAAGTGTGTATAATGAGTGGGTGTGTTAATAAGCGCTTATGAAGCCTGAGCAAGCGCGTGCATGTGCGGACCGAGCAGCGCGCGCACCTGTAGTGTGTCTTTAAATAACTCAGCACTGCCCGGGATCTGATACCGACTCGGACCGATTACCGGCGGGCGATCATGAGGGATCACGGTTCATCATCCAGTCCCGCATGGGGGTGCGTTCAAGGGCAGCAGCTGGTGGTGATGATGGAGTGTGGAGTTCTGGTTCAATGAAATCAAATGCATGTGATTATGTGATGATTTTGTTTGTTTGTTTGTTTACTTAATACTAGATATTATTATTATTATTATTATTATTATTATTATTATTATCACTGCAGGTCCTCCAGTGAGAGTGGGTATGAACATCGATATCGCCAGCATAGACATGGTATCAGAGGTCAATATGGTAAGTAGCCCATGGTGTTAAACTGTTCACTAAACCCCGGCGGTTGAGGGTGTCGTGTGTGTGATTTGGGACGAAGCTGAAGTTTCCTTCACCACAGGTCCAGCGTCGTGTCACTTAAACATCCAAGTGCACACTTGGAGTCATTGATGGTTTGGGACAAGGCCGCTTTTTTCATTTTTTTTTTATTATTGAAGTGAAACTTGGATTTGTTTTTTGAACACATTGTGTTTAATGTAAACTTTTTGACAGTCGTAAAAAGAAATAACGAAAGCAGTCTTCTACTGAGCTCACTACACTAACGAACTAACACCTAGAGCGTTTAATTAACCCTTAATGCACTCTGTTATCACTTACAGTGTTGAAATAAACACCTATAGTCTCAGATGAACCGTTACTGTCTCAGAGAGGTTCCTAACAGTGAACACTCTGGTGAAAAACCTTCAACAGCTTCACCAGGAGCACCGAGGAAACTTTAATGGTTCTTCAAGCTCGAAGTGGAACTTTATGATCATTCACATCTCTGAGTCTGAGGGGGCGTGGCCCATGTGTGTGTGTGTGTGTGTGTGTCAGTCTGAGTGAAGGAGGCGTGGATTAACAGGATTAACACCCACAATGTTCAACTAAACACCTGTTGTGTTGAAGTATCCTATATAGTGTTGAATCATTGAATTAAACACAAAGGTTGTGTATTGAACCTTAATGTGTTTGAATACCACGTGCTGTTAATGTCGAACCCTGACTGTGTTCAGGTCGGGTGTAAAGTGTTTTATTAAACACCACGAGCATTACATTAAGCTTCAGTAGAAAATAAATGAGCATGTACGCTCCTGCATCATTAAAGTAATCTTTATTGTGATGGATGAACGTGTGCAGGATTTAATTAACACCCACCACTGAACATTGAATTATCATCGATAGTGTTGAATTAATATTTAATTTTGTTAATAGTGTCAGTGCAGTGAGTTGGATGTTTATTCTACACTGTAGGTGCTAAGTTCAGTACTGATGCAGTCAGATCATTCTTTCAGTACTCAGAATAAATCTGGGTTGAATGTGAAAGCGGCTTTGTCACATTTTATCAGTAGTGCCCTTTACCAAGTGCACAAGAAACACCTTTATTTTGGACCTGAAGGCGGCTGCGTCCCAATTCATCCTCTGCATCCTTCTCCCTTCCTCAGGTGGACCTGAACTCTGCACTGTGGTGTTCCGGGAACTTTATTACAGCGTCACACATTTGGAACCTAAATACACTTTTAGTGTGACACTCATCGAAGGCACTAAAGGGTGCAGAGATAATGAGACGAGGCCGATGAGTAACATCAGCTGCTGTCAGTGTGTTTATTGTGATTTGATGACGGAGGCAGAGTCGAGCATCAGTGCTGGGAGGGTTTTACTTTTTCTGTATGCAAGAGCACCCTCTAGTGATAGTGTGTGTGTGTGTGTGTGTGTGTGTGTGTGTGTGTAAGTTTGCTGACAGATTGGCGGTTCTCGCGGGGAGTGGAGGAACAGACCAAAGCGTTTCTAGACGGCTTTAATGAAGTTGTTCCACTCGAATGGCTTCGTTACTTTGACGAGAAAGAGCTGGAGGTGGGTGGAGCTAACAAGGCCACACCTATTAACACACTAAGCTTCAGTCATTTAGAGCTATCATAGAGATCATAGAGATATGAGTTTTACATACTCACCAACTCTGATAAGCGTCTGAGCCTGTGTGTGTGTGTGTGTGTGTGTGTGTGTGTGTAGCTGATGCTGTGTGGGATGCAGGAGATCGATCTGAGCGACTGGCAGAAGAACACCATCTATCGCCATTACACCAAGAACAGCAAACAGATCCACTGGTTCTGGCAGGTAAGTGTGTGTGTGTGTGTGTGTGTGT
>JAOANJ010000015.1:36029-48448 GCA_026413345.1 Ariopsis seemanni
TGGATGCTATGATGCTACGTTGCTTAGATTCTACAATGCTATTATTCTATAATACATCGTTGCATGGATGCTATAATGCTACAATGCTACTATGCTATGTTACTACGTTGCATGGATGCTATCATAGCATAGTAGCATTGTAGCATCATAGCATCCATGCAACGTAGTATCATAGAATAATGGCATTGCAGCATCCATGCAACGTAGCATCATAGCATCGCAGCATTGTAGCATCTTGGCATCCATGCAACGTAGTATCATAGCATAGGAGCATGGTAGCATCCATGCAACGTAGTATCATAGCATAGCAGCATTGTAGCATCATAGCATCCATGCAACGTAGTATCATAGCATAGCAGCATTGTAGCATCATAGCATCCATGCAATGTAGTATCAAAACATAATAGCATTGTACCATTGTAGCATTCCTGCAACGTAGTATCATAGCATAGCAGCATTGTAGCATCATAGCATCCATGCAACGTAGTATCATAGCATAGTAGAATTGTCGCATCATAGCATCGATGCATCGTAGTAGCAGAGCATAGCTGCATTGTACCATCGTAGCATCCATGCAACGTAGTATCATAGCATTGTCGCATCAAAGCATCCATGCAACATAGTATGATAGCATCGTAGCATTGTAGCATCTAAGCAATGTACTATTACAGCATAGCAGCTGTCTAGCATCATAACATCCATGCAACATGGTATCATAGCATTGTAGGATCAACGCATCCATGTAACGTAGTATGATAGCATCGTAGCATTGTAGCATCTAAGCAATGTAGTGTCACAGCATTGCAGCATTTTAGCATCATAGCATCTATGCAACGTAGTATCATAGCATATTAGCATTGTAGCATCATAGCATCCATGCAATGTAGTATCATAGCATTGTAGCATCATAGCATCCATCCAACGTAGTATCATAGCATAGTAGCATTGTAGCATCATAGCATCCATGCAATGTAGTATCACAGCATAGTAGCATCGTAGCATCTAAGCAACGTAGTATCATAGCATAGCAGCACTCTAACATTATAGCATCCATGCAGCGTAGTATCATAGCATAGCAGCATTGTAGCATCATAGCATCCATGCAACGTAGTATCATAGCATTGTAGCATCATAGTATGCATGCAATGTAGTGTCATAGCATTGTAGCATCATAGCATGCATGTAACGTAGTATCCTAGCTTTGGGAATGTGTGAAGTAACAGGCCACATCCTCCTCGCTCACAAACTCAGCCAAGATGGTGGTGTTACCCAGGACACACCTACAGAGAGATGATGAGATAATTATCATAATTTAAAACCCAAGTGCTACTGATCTGGTCCTAATCAGAGTGTAGTATCTTCTGATGATAGTACGAATAATCTGGTACAAATAAATTTACTAATAAGAGAAGACTGAGGCTGCTGAGATGTTCAGATAAGGAGGTTAAAGGTCAAAGGTTCAAGTTGATGAGGTATACATGTGCAGTGCGCTCTGGGCCTTGGCCACCTCATCCGGGCTGCAGTAGCGAATCAGAGCACTGCCCTGAGCCAAGCCGAGGTTAAAGGTCATCAGTGGGCCATGCTGCAGGCAAATTGTCTTTAGAGTAGAGCTATCGACCTACACACACAGAATAGAAAACATTTCAGAACATCTCAAAATTTGGATCCTCTCACCAAAGTGCATAAAGGTTGGCAGATCTGGAGAACTTGCTGAAAATACTGAGAGGTCCTTATGCCACTCACAGGTTCTCCAGGGAGAAGCACAAAAACCACCTTTCATCAGCCTCCTACCACTGTAGGACTTACCTGCGCCCACCTGCAGCAAGGGTTGGCCTTCTCCAGCACCCTGATCTTAGTGCTCATGGAGGAAGATCAGGATTCTTGACCTCATGTAACTATACCACCAAATGTTCATCATCACCCGAAGAACCGAAAGATGCATGCTCACATGAGAGCCACAACCTAACATGCACTGGTTTATCTCTTAAAGTTCGTTGAATTTCCCAGCACTGAGCAGCCACCCAGGAGCACTCCTGAATTCTAAAGGAACCATTCAGCCATTTCTTCTTGTCTTCTTCTCTGCACTTCTTTCACGTATAACATAACTGAAAACATGTCAGGAGATCCACTCCATGTAGGTGCTGTGTTAGATTTCACATTCCAGCTAGTCTAATTCATCAAATATATCCATGAAACACACACACACACACACATATACATATTACCTGTGGTGTGAGGTTGCTCAATAATAGCCATGAACTTCCTGTAGATGATCCACCGCTCCATGAGCTCTCTGAAACAGCACAACATGACTGAGCTCCTCTGTTCCTCTTCATCATCACAACCACTGCAGTGAAGTGTAAAACGTTACCTGTACCAAAAGGTGACTCCTGGCTCTGCCTCTCTGAGCTCCACCCTCTGGGCACATGAGGCCCCACCCCTAACCACGGAGACTGCTTCTGATGGGTCAAGCCTGGAGGGGGGCGGGGCAGCTGGGAGCCGTTTCGATTGGTCCTGTGTCCGATGGGCTCAGGAGGCCAACTGGTGGCTAGCACAGGGAATTTAGCTACAAACATCAGAACAGTGTTTGTGTTACAATGTGTGTGTGTGTGCGCGCGTGTGTGTGTGTGTTAGTTACCTGAGTTGTGTGGGTCCGAGGCACAGTAAGGCCAGGCAGCAGGTGAAGGCAGTACGGTGTTCATCTCTGAGAGAGAGAGAGACTGAAATTTTATTTATTTAATCTACAACAGCATTAGCAGTGAAATTTGGGAGGCCACACCTCCTTCACACGTGTGTGTGTGTGTGTGTGTGTGTGTGTGTGTGTGTGTGTGTGTACACCTGTGTTGTCCTGTAATAAATGGTGTTCAGTGTCCGTGAGTGTGTTCTCCACCAACATTCCACTGTAGGGGTTTGGGTCAGGCTTGGGGCTCTGAACACCTTTCCGTAGAACGCCGGGCTGAAAATCACACACACACACACACACACACACACACTCAGACCGGTATGATGCTGAGTGAGAACATCCTGTTTAGACAAATAACTGTGCATGTGCATTATACCTGGTGGCCAAGTGGGGGTGCTAGGGGTGGGGCCTAATTTGCCACCAGGGGTTCTATGCCAATTGTCAATCAGACTTGGAGGCCACACCCATATTCTCCACCCCCACCAGATCATAGTGGGGATACGAGGAGTCGCCTCTGAGCTTCATCGGACCTGGTAAGAGACCTGTGCATGCACACACACACACACACACACACACACACACACACACACACATTATCTACTTTATTTGTGTGTGTGTATCATACCATTCTTAAGCATGCCAGGATCAGGAGGGGAGGGGCAAAGTGGATGCCCTGCCTCCATTATCCATTTAAACTGAGGCTGAGCTCCTCCCACTTCTTTTACTCCAATCACTGACTCAGGCTCCACCCCTGGCACAAAGCCTGCTGAGGGAAACAGAGGATAGGTATTAGTGCTCACTTCCTGTTTGAGAATTGTAAAACAGGTGAGCATTCTAGAACAATTCCTGGTTCTGTCTTTGTGCTCACACTGGGCCTCATTTACCCGTTTTTAGTAAAAGTTGTGTGTGTTTTGCGCACACAAAACCAAACTACAACTGTCTGACAGATTTACAAAAGTTTCGGAAACGCTGACTTTCTTTGTATTTGTGTGCGTCTGCAGAGAGAAGGGGTGGGGAAGGAGTTGCTCACGGAGTCTCATTCAGCATATATTTGAAAATGAGTGCAGTTTCAAAAGATTCCCAGTCAAGGGCGGGGCTGAGGGAGGTGGACCGCCCACCTCTGATTAGAGAGAGTTAACTTTTTTATTTTTTTTATTTCATCGTGTAGATGTGCTCCAAACTCTACATCAGCATCTTGCAAGGTTCAGGATGAGTTTAACCAGTAGATGGCGTTTTTGAGTCCTTTTCAACCCATAAAATGGCAATATGTTTGAATAAAATTTTAATTTAGTCAATATTCACCCTGACATTGATGTGTTTCATCACAGTACAGTCACATAATTTAGTTTACAGCTCAAAAAGCATTTAAGTGTGCAGTACCTCTTTAACTTATAGGGTTGTGTTGGCTCACTTTATTTATTTTTGAATATTTTTTTAATTTAAAAAAATAAAATAAAATGACTGGTTTCCCCTAAATGTTCTGGATGGGTCTCTGAGTCCCTGAGCTAGTGAACTCACATGAGGATGTTTTTGATTGAGACTCTAGAGCTCTTCTAGAAGTCTCTCTGGATAACAGCATCTGCTAAACACTGTACATGTAATAAACAAACACTGTAAACTCCTCAGTATATTCCAGATATAAAAGTGCAGGAATCCATACAGACATTAGTCATCCTTCTTACAATGTGTGTGTGTGGTTTATTTTATAAAGTAAATGTTTATTTTATGAATAACATAAATAAACCAATTCATATTCAGGTTGATAAATGCACACCAACTCACCTGGGAAGGATGTGGGGGTTTTGGGACGCTGCTGAAGAACTGCCATGATGCGGGCCAACTACGGGGAGGTGGGGAGAGAGAGGGAGAAAGGGGGGTGTATATCCACTCTCTATTTGTCATGTCCACACTTTCAGGAAGTGTTCACTAGAGGTGTGATAATTCAGTTTTTTCACGATTCAATTCATGATTTTGATCTTTCGATTCAATTCGATTTGAATCCTGATTCACATTTTTTTCCTCCATTTTATAACTGATGCAAATCATTGTCAATATTCTGTTAACTGTCAGCTTAGAAACGTAGCGCAATAAAAAACAAACGAATCATGTTGCCTTTGTAGGTCTTTATTCAGACTCCAGTCCCTCCATTGACTCTGAATGTATCACAGTTCACTCATTTCTGGCACATTTTAATTTTCAAACCACAGAACACTAAGAAACAAAACAAACAAAAAAAAAACTTCATGACTTTTGTCTCAATCTTTTAAAACACAAAAATACAGTCACTTGTGTTAAAGTGAATACTGAATATCACCTCTGGAGACACAACATTCATTGGCCAGAGAGTCCATAAGAAACTGAGATTGTAAGAAATGCGACCAAACTGGGCTTTTAAAAGCCGGTGGCTTCAGGAAACACCGAGTTGTCCGGCATGTTGTTTACAAAGCAAAGCATGATCTCGCAAGATTGCCATGGCAACCACAAACATGGCTGTGCCCATGTACAGCTCCAGATACCGAATCAAATTTATAATATCAAAATTATGCCGTTTGTCGAAATTTGTCATGCATCTAGGGTTATCAGGATGAAATTAGGTATTGTTCGTGAATCATGATTCATTAAATTTTAATGGATTTTTGAATCACGGATTCAAATTGATCGATAGATTGGGGATCGATTAATCATCACACCTCCAGTGTTCACATTATTATGTGTCATTACTGTAAGAGGGATTGATCAGAAAGTGCAGCGTGTACAGCAGCGTGATGTCAGAATCCCATCTGTATTGATCAGAGGATTTAATATTTGTATTTTTTATGAGTACCTGCTGCGGGTCCTGATGCTGAAGCAGAGGAGGAGGCTGGGGGAACTTTCTATGAGACAGGAAATGATGCTGTTGCTGTTGCTGCTGCAGGAGGAGCTGATACGCCTAAGAACAAGAGCAGGATGAAGTCAGAGAGACAGAGACAATAATCATTTATTTAGTAGTCAATGTAAAAAAGCGACACAGTATATAAATACGTTTAACACACACCAGCGCAGATTAAAGCACGGATATAGAACATATTTACCAGCTGGACCTGCTGCATGTGGGGGTGTATCCCACTGAGCATGGCCAAGTGCTGAGGGGAGAGCTGTGGGGGAAACATCGGATTCAGAACCGACCCCGAAACCTACACAAACAAGAACACCACCACACTGTTTGAGGAGCCAGGAGGAGCAGTTACAGAATGCACTACAACCTGCATGCAGGCTCACTGTACAGTCGGGTCCAAAAAATGTTTAATAATTTTTACATTAACGTTCGTTAACTGGTGAAACAAGAACAATTCTTTCCATTACCTGAGGTGGGAGGAACTGCTGAGGCACTTGTGCTCGTACTCCAGGGGAAGGGTTTACATGATGCACACCTGGCTGCTGCATTCCTCTTAAATGTGCAACACCACTGGTATTGAGCAGACCTGTCTATATTATATATAAAAATCAGATAAAATGATTCAGTGCTTTATTTTCTGATGTACAAAGTACAATAAAATTCTCACTTGAATGCTTCTGCACAGATGTGACACTTCAGCATCAGAGTAGTGCAACTTTACAATAAAATAAATCCTTGTACAAAATACTAACTGCCATGAGATATCTAACGTAATGTCAAATAACATACACTTCTAGATTACAAACACGAGACACCACCACCTCGGATTAGCATGTTTTAATACAGTGCTCAACACTGCACACTAAAACACACACAGAGCCCTCCAAAAGTATTGGAACAGCAAGGGCCGTTCTTTTCTTTTTGCTGTATACGTGGGTTTGCGATCAAAAGAGGAGTATGAGAATAGATCAGAATCTCAGCTTTGCCTTCTTGATATCTACATCTCAATGTGTTAAACGACTTAGAACGACACCTTTTGTTTGAACCCACCCATTTTTCAAGTGATCTGATAGGTCTTCCTTGTTGCCCAGGCGTCTCCTATTAGATTGATTGTTTAAACCATTAACAGCTCTGAATGTTTACTCTTGGTTCAATTCCTGGGTTTCACCTGTGAAGACTGCATCTGTTGTTAAAAACGATAAACCAAGATGAAGACCAGGGAGCTGTGTATGCAAAAAAGCAAAACATTGTACTAACAACAAGACATGGACCAGGTGAACAGGTCAGCCAAGAAAAACAGCAGCAGTTGATGACAGAAACACTGTGAGAGCTTTGAAGAAAAACCTAAATGTGACAGCCAGTGACCTCACCAGCAACCTCCACAGGGCAGGGGTGAAGGGATCACAGTCCTCTGTTCAAAGAAGACTACGAGAGCAGAAATACAGAGGCCACATCACAAGATGCAAATCACTCATCATCAGTAAGAATCACAAGACCAGATTGGAATTCACAAAGAAATACAGTGATGAGCTGAGAAATTTCTGGAACCAAGATGAACCTCTACCAAGGTGATGGAAAGGCCAAAGGGTGAAGAAAGGATGTGCTCATGATCTAAAACATACAAGCTCATGGGTGAAGCACGGTGGTGGTAGTGTCATGGCTTGGGCTTCATGGCTGCTTCTGGAACAGACTCACTAACCATTATTGATGAGGAACTCATGATGGTATCAGCAGAATAAACTCAAATCAACAGAAACATTCTGTCTGACAATTTACAGAGAAATGCATCCAATCTAATGGGGAGGAACTTCATCATGTACCAAGACAACGATCCAAAACACACTGCCAACATAACACAGGACTTCATAGGGGGGGGAGACAGTGGAAGGTTTGAGACTGGACGAGTCAATCAGCAGACCTGAACCCAACTGAGCAACATTTCACCTCGTGAAGAGGAGACTGAAGGGAGAAACCCCCCCAAAACAAACAACTACTGAAAGAAGTTGTGCTACAAGACTGAAAAAGTATCGCAAAAGAAGAATGCAACAGTTTGGTGATATCAGAGGTTCACCAGCTTGATGCAGCTACAGCAAACAGGAGATATGCAAATATTAAGTATGATTTACTTTCTCAATGAAAAATTGGTGTCATGTTTTAAACCGTTTAACACATCTAGATGTAAACATCAAGAAACGAAATCTGAAATTCTGATAAATCATCACATATTTGTTTTTTGATCTCAAACCCAAATGTCTTCAGTGTATAACAAAAACAAAACAGCCCTGCCATTCCAATACTTTCAGAGGAGACAGAAGCTATGTAACGTTATTACTCATTTCAAAAACTGGTTTCTCCTTGACACCTTAATCAAAATCATACTGTATTTACATTTATACAGCATTTCAGAGTAGGATCCTACCGTGCCCGGTTCCTTGGAGCTGTGTGAGCGAAAGCTTCCTCCTCCTCTTCCTCCCCTCCTCATCTCCCCATTAAAGTCATTCATCCCTCTCCTGCGCCGGTCTGATGCTGAGACGGCTTCTTCATCCTGATCCAAACCCATATTAGATGGCTGCGTTAGCTACGTTATACAACAATGTCATACAGCGTTTGCACGTGTTGCATGTCCTTGACAAGTCAAATTCCTGTGTACACTTTACATTCGATAAACAATTTGTTTGTTTTAGAATTAAAACCTGATGGAATATCATCACTCAAATTTCAGTTACCGTGATCCCCATGTTGGACAACTGCCGAGTTATCGAACCTGTCCAGGAACCCCCTCCGTTTCCTTTCAGAGTACCCTGAGGGAAAACAGACCAACATTTAAAATACAATGGTAAACAAAATCAGCTAGAAACTAGAGCTCAATTCAATAGGAGAGCTTTATCCAGACCCATATGTACCTTTGCTCCAGTTCTCCTGCCACCCTGACCTTGGTTCCAACCCCCAGAGGAAAAGGAGGAAGTGTTGTCCTGAGACCTGTTGCCCCACATGCCAGAACCACTATCTTCCTCCTCCCAGCTGGAATGGCGTGAATTGTTTAAACTTTCATCACCCCAGCCATCTTGCATAGTCTTTGAACCTGCGGAAAAGCAAGCACATTAAAGTCAAAGTCCCTCCTGTGTCAGGACCTGGTCTTCTCAGGCAGTCTCCCATCTTAATGCTAACCAGGGGCTTAAGGCACATTGGGCATCACTGTTCAGTGTTTCTCTATCCCTCTGCCTCTCACCTATTACACAGCTAGCAGGGCAGTCCTCTGGTAACCGCAAGAGTTTGACTCCCTACTTGCATCTGTATTGTGGGGCACCTCACCAGATGGTGGCAAGTACCATTTTTATGATGGTTTTTGATATGACCCAACTGCGAGTGGAACTCGTGATCTCCCGGTCAAGAGATGAACAAAATAAGGACATAGCTTGTGCAAAATTCAAGCTCTACCTGGAGATCCAGATACAAGTTGTAGTCTAAAGCAGAGTGTCTGGTCTAGCTCATGGAAAATAGCTGGATCAATAAAGTAGAACATTACTAATATGTTATACTGGCGTAACAACTGAACAAAGTGATAGATCTTCAAGAGCAGGGTACACATTAAAAACTTGGAATTAAGGATCAACCCTGTAGGCTGGGAGATCTTCAACAGCACTGCGAGAGCTGAACCACTTCAGGAAACTATATCTCCAGAAGCAGGGCTGGAGTTGACTTAGAGCTCAGGTCATCAGGGTGGTAGATCAACAGAGGCAGAGTTAGTACTAAAACAACTGAATGGTAAATTTTCGGGGTTGGAGAAGGAAGATCTCAGGGAGTAGTTTGGCACATCTGACCTAAAAACACAAAGACATTCTTACCACTCTTGGCTGGATTGAAGCGGGATCCACCCCAACCTGTCCCTTTCCCAGATTCCTCTGGATCCCTCCAGCCTGAGGGTGTATCAAAGGCTTTCCCCCAGCCTCCTGGGCTGTTGTTCATGACCTGTTCAGGAGCACCAGTACTCCGTTCCCATGCTGAAGATGTTAGGGGAACCAAATCAGTAAAAAGTGAGATACAACATGACAATATTATAAATTATTCTCACCCTATTACACTCTGACAGAAATGTTCCTATTAGTACATCCTTACAAACTACATTCAATTCACTCCCAACCTGTGTTTTTATCTCTGCTGGTCAGGGTGGTGGCTGGCATAGACTCATGCTGTTGCTGAGATGGCTGACCCCTCTGCTGTAGGTTGCTCTTGTCCCACATATTGACACTCCTGCTGTCATAGTGAGTGGGGTCACCCCAGGCTGATGTACCATCGTCAATCTCCATCTTCCTGCTAATGGACTGGGGTGAGGGCTCCTCCCAACCACTTGGCTCAATGGCTGAAGATGTGTGGGGGATGGGACCGGGCTTCCATCCTGAGCTTTGCTTCAGTGCCACTGGGCCTGTGGGTGGTTCCCTGGACTCCTGTGAGCCTCTTTGTTGAGTAAGCTGGGACTGGGATTGCTGCACTTGCTGCTGATTTGGGCCTTTCAGTGCTGTCTGACTGTTTGGTATATGGTGCAAGTGGCAGTCGTCTCCCCATCCCTGGTGCTGTTTGGTTCTCCATCCCTCATCCTCAGAGTCAGCCCATGGCTTCTCACTTTGTTCACCTTTAACCTTGTTTTCTCCCCACTGAGTGTCTCCTGGGCCCCAACTGCCCCTGTCCCCTTCTCTCCACTGCCCACCATCTCTCCTGTTCCCATCCCACCTTTCTACCCGCTCATCCTCAACAGTCTTCATCCAGCTGCTTCCTTTCCCTGTCAGTAGAGCACTCTGTTTACTCTCTGTTTTCTCCTCACTTTGCTCCTCCTTACTCCCTGCTCTCTGGTTTCTGGCCTCCTTCACTTGGCCCTGCAAGTCCCTGGACCACTGAGGACAGCTGGGACTATTTAGATCAATCCGCGCATGCCCAGTCCACTCTCGACCTGATTCAGAGCTACTGTCCACCTCTAAATCCCAGGCTATGCTCTGCTTGATCTGGGTCTGCCCCCAGCCAGTGTTACAAAGTACCCGGGGATCTAGATCACTTCGACTGAGCATGTTCTGTAAGGTCACTTCTGTGCATGAGGCTTGAGCTCTGGAGTTGTTGCAAGACCAAGTCCCATCTTCGCTGCTTCTACAGCCGGCAGACTCGCACCCCGAGAGAGAATGGCAGGGCTCATTCATCCCTTTCTCACCATCTGCTGTTGTATTGGTTCCAATCATTTTATCCTGTAAACAATCTGGAGAGCTTTCTTGTACATGTTCATCCATGCCTTCTTTTGGCACATCACTCTGCCTAACTGTAGCTGCCTGCTTTTTTAGACCACTTTTTTCTTCATCCCAGACTGTCTGAGATACCTCATGGCTGACTCCATCATTTCCAGTAACTTTCCATCCTACTTGGTTTTCCCCAGACGTTCCCCAGATTTCTCCAGTCTCCAGTAGTTCTCCACTTGCCCGACTATTACATCTATCAGGAGTTAAGGCTTCTTGATTTGAACTGAAATTAGGAAGCTGCACTGCCACATTTAACCCTTTGCAGTCATCAGCAATATCAGCTTCTGCTTGTTTTGGTCCCACTCCTTTTTCTGTCCTGTTTTCCTCCCGTTGGCCTCCATCCTGGCTTTGTATCTTCTGCTGCATGCTTTCTGCATCTGTCAAATTTAAAGCAGTTTCACAGGAGGAACAGGGGATTGATTCTGAGTTGCCTCTATCTGCAGTGACACCAAGCTCCACCTGTTCTGTCTTGTTCTTTTGCATGCCCTGATTGCATTCCCATGAAGCTTTGCTTAGGGACTCGTTCTGCCTCCTGCTGTCCAAAATACTGGGCCATGCCTGCAGGTCAGAGCCGTCCACTATAATCTTATCCATTCCCTGAGACAGTAGCGGTGCTCCGGAGCCCGAGCCACATGTGGAATTTGCATAAGTTAAAGAAGCTAAAGACAGGAAGGAGAGTGGAGAGGTGAAATCTACATTAGGATCGAGAAAAAAAGCACAATAAAACAGTCCTGAACAGTGCTAATCAAGCCATACAAAAGAGGTATCTGGGGTTAATTACTCCAAATCCTTGATTTGTAAATGAGAGGTGAAGAAAGGTAAGGATGGATGTATTTTTATACCAACTGACTTGACTATTTTGGTGAATAGTAATGGAGGTGTGCATATAATAACTTATTGGCCCACCTGAGCGTTGTGTAGTGTTTGCATTCAACTGATCCCCTGTGTGGAGGAATGGTGAAATTCCATCTAGCGACTGGCCTCTCTTCAGCAGAATTTTAGGCTCCTGATGGTTACGGAAGCGAGGTGGCACGTCACGGGACATGTGCCACAAAGACGCTGCAGAAGGAACCAGTCCATTTGCCACAGTGGTTTGCTTTGCATTGTTCTCACCTGCAGGGAGCGCTGTAGTGCCCCCAGGAGCAGGAGAAGGGGATAAGGATGGAGTGGAACTGGAGCGCAGTGTCACACAGTTAAAGAGGGCAGGCGTGGTCGATTCTGATTGGAACACCAAAAAAAAGACCAAAAGGAAGAAGTTTTATTCTTTTGATACCTGGTCCACTGAAAGCAGTTCTACAGCTGTGTGTTAGATAGCATACATTAGTTTCATAGAAACAATAAACTATCACATCAGTGATGTATTTACCTTTAAGTATCTGTTTGGTGTCCTAAAACAAAACAAGAAACATTTAACATAACATTCCACATTAGTTAAACTCATTAGGTCAGTATGACCAAACTGTGACACTAAACTCAACACCTTCAACAAACTACATGCAGTGGTGCTTGAAAGTTTGTGACCCCTTTAGAATTTTCTATATTTCTGCATAAATATGACCTAAAACATCATCAGATTTTCACA
>JAOANJ010000015.1:142414-152926 GCA_026413345.1 Ariopsis seemanni
GGTTAGCGTTTGGCGATGTATTCTCTGTGATTGGTGTTCGGGAGCCTCAGGCCGCGGCCAGTGAGGCATTTGTGAAATTTGCAGAAGCTCATCGTAACATTGAGAAGTATGGCATCCAGCTGCTCAAAACCATCAAACCTGTGAGAAACTCTCTTGTTTTTGTGATGAACACATTCACATTTGCAACCTTGATTCCAAAAATGTTTTGAGCCTGTGTAAAATGTAAATAAAAACAGAACACAGTGATTTTCAAATTCCTTTTCAGTGTGTATTCAGTTAAATACAATACAATACAAAGACAAGACATCATGTTCAAATTGATAATCTCTATTGCTTTTTGTCAATATACAATTATTCTGAAATTGATGCCTGAAAAACGTTCCAAATAAGTTGGGATGGGGACGTGTTTAGCACTGTGCTGCATCACCTTTTCACTGAACAACGCTCTGTAAGCATTTGGGAACAGAAGTTTGAATGTGAAATTATTTCCCATTCTTGCTTGATAAATGACTTCAGCTGCTCAGTTTAACACCCGCACTCTTTTACTATGAACCCACACTGTTGTAACACATGCACAATGTAGCTTGGCGTTGTCCTGCTGGAATAAACAGGGACAACAAAAGACTGGAAAACTTGTGGAATGTTCAAAAAACACCTGTGTGGAACATTCTACAGGTAAACAGATTCATTGGTCAGTGGAAACGCTCAGTCATTCACAAGCAAGGATGGGGTGAGGTTCACCAGTTTGTGAAAAAATGCATAGACACACAGTCCAACAGTTTAAGAACAATGTTTCTCAGTGTAACCTTGCAAGGAATTTGGGGATTTCACAATCAACAATCCATAATATTATCAAAAGATTCTGAGAATCCAGAGAAATCTCTGTACATACGTAAGGGGCAGGGCAGAAAGCCAACACTGAATGAATACCTTTGACCCCTCAGGCGGCACTACACTAAAAACCCACATCAATGGTCGAAATACTTTTTAATGTCAAAATTTTGTTCTGCAATTTGGAAATATTTTCTGCAAGTACACAAGCCTCCATACTACGTACACCCTTCTCAACCTAATAATGCCTATATTTACGTCATATCTAGCTTTACAACTCATAGCGTTACTGTAATTCTTTATTCTCTCACACTATTTTTAAATTCAGTCTTCACAGATCCTTCTCTGCAGCAAAGTTATCATTCTATGATCCCTCCACAGGTCTTTCATCCCCCTCGCCCTGACACTACGGGCGACTACAACTTGAAGTATACCAACTAATTCATAAATGTACTAGTTATCACACCCACACATTATCCTTCCACACAACATACGAATAAAGGGATCACCACAATAAAAAATAGAACACAACTGTTCTTCAAGAAACAAAACATTCATTTTTTTCATGTTATGTTTTGTCAAGATTAAGTTTCTCGCTTGAATAATAGATTGTTACCCAAAATGTACTTCATTCACAGTGTGTTAAATTGAAAGCAAGGTTTCAATTCTACCCTCTGTTACATCTTACGATGATGCAAAGAATTGATCCCATTAAGGAATAAAACCCAACTGACCATGATCATGTGCCCATGATCTTTGCAGAAAGTTCCCTCTATTTCTGGGTCACCATGATCGCGATTTTTCTCTGTAGGCCTCGCTTGACTGTGATGTACCCGCCACAGCAATCCAACTATAACAGCGACCGTCTTCATTGTTGTCACCCTTGCAGACGCGCGATCTGTCGCTGTTGTTGTGGAGTCACGCTGGCTGCTGGTTTTGCCAAGATGCGACAAAATCTTCCTTGTTTTCTTGGCGTTTTTGCCGGACTCATGCCCCGAAGAAACGGTCCTCTTCTTGGGAGCCATGTTTTGTTGTGCCGCATTGAATTCTGGGAGATGCATGGCGGAAACTGCTGAACACTGCAGAGGTAGTTGTCGGGTCCTCCCATTCCGTAAATATTGCTCAAGTTTGACCTGGAAAACGCCGTCAGGTTTGCGCGGCGCAGGTTTCAGTTTATTTACAGCACCACTAGTTTGCTAAATTGAGAACCATTGAATCCCGAGCCTGATATTTTTTTTCATTCTGCAAAATTGTAGGTTGTTTAATTTTCTTCTGCAATCTTGAAAATCATTCTGCTGTACAAAATGCAGACTGCAGATGGGTATTTCGAACACTGCACATGAATGCATAAAGGACGTTACTGCATGGGCTGGGGAACAGTTCAGAAAACCCTTGTCTTTAAAGCACTGTTTGTTAAAACAGTGTGCTGTGGTCTGACGAGTCCACATTTCAAATTATTTTTGGAAATCTTGGACTTTTTCCTCTTTAGCTCCGAGGACACAAGGACCATCCAGATTGTTGCCAGCATCTGTGATGGGTGTGGGGGTGTGTTAGTGCCCATGGCAGGGGTAAATTGGACATTGTGAAGACTTCATTAATGCTGAGAGGTACAGACAGGTTTTGGAGCGACTCATGCAGCCATCCAGATAATGTCTTTTTCAGAGACGTCGCTGTATTTTTCCAGTAGGACAACGCCAAGCCACATTCTCCATGTGTTACAACAACATGGCTTCATAGTAAGAGTACAGGTGCTAAACTAGCCTGCCTGCCTGCCTGCCTCCTGTTGTAAATGTGTGGTGCATTATGAAGCACGTTATTGAGCAACTGAAGCTGTATATCAAGTTAGTATAGGAAATAATTTCACTTTCAGAACTTCAGCAACAATTACTGTTCTCTGTTCCCAAATGCTTAGTGCTGTTCAGAGAAAAGGCGATGTAACGCAGTGGTAAACGCGCTTCTATCCCAACTTTTTTGCAATGTGTTGTAGACATCAATTTCAGAATGAGTGTATATTTACAAAAAGCAGTAAAGTTTATTGCTTTGAGACATTAAATATCTTGTCTTTGTATTTATTCAATTGCATACAGGTCAAAAAAGAAACCGTTGCATTCTGTTCTTACTTACGTTCTAAACAGCATCCTGTGTTTTTTATGTTTATTTATATCAGAGGGAGAGCTGACATTTGCACTAACGCACAAATGCGCTGTGTGTGGTGCTGTCTTAGGAAAATAATAATCTGCAGGGTGGTGGGATTGAAGTGGAGTTACTGTTCCCACCCTGAAGCTGATTACTTTCCTATAATAGCACGTCCCCAACTGTTTTTTCCTCCTTTACCACAGCAGTTTACCAACAATTACAAGTTTTATTTATTAAAGAACATCATGATTTTTATACATGAATAGTTACATTTATAGTTGTGAGACGTCAGTGAAACAAGTCGGTTCCTGTTCTTGCTTCCCTTTTTTGTTCTATTCAAGTGAATAGTAATAAAAAGCAGTTTGTCATGTGACCAAGAAATCACAAAAGTGTAAACTTGTCTGTGCTGAAGATGTTGAAAACAGTTCCAGCTTTACCTCTGACTGTTACAAAGCACCGACACTGGAGACTCCTTCCAGAAACGTTACAGAAATCTTCACTGTATCGTCGGAGTTTTTAATCCATTTATATGGCGCCTCTGCTGTACACGTCCCTATGAAAGGGGTATAGAAACAATAACCTGTTAGAGCGGGGGCATTAATATAAACCTGCACTATTGTCAGAGCTGCTGTTAGAGAGAATTAATCAACACCTTCTGAACAATCAGAGTCCAGAAATATATAAACACAAACCTTGTATTGCTTTTTTTTTTTTTTTTTCCCCCCTCATCTCTGGGTGTGGTGTGTGTGTGTGTGTGTGTTTAGATGCTGCATGATTTGAATACGTACCTTCATAAAGCGATTCCAGACACCAAACTGACCATCCGCAAATACCTTGATGTCAAGTTCGAGTATCTGGTGAGAAACCGAACTGGACCAGTCACGAGCTGTATTTTATCACCCGTCCCATCACTGCTTACCAACTGCTGTGCACCATCACTTTAGATAAAGTTTAAAGGTCGAGCCACACTTCAGTCATCTGCTGTTCAGAGAGAAATCTGTGTGGGGCAGAAAAATAACTCTTCACTTTCGTCAAGAAGTTATTTAAGTTTTTTTTTGTTTGTTTCCTTGCGGTTGGATTTTACCTGAAATGTTTCCATGATGTCATGTTTATCAGCTGAACTCAAGGCTCTGCCTCCATTGATCAAACTCTATTTACACAGCAGCAGTTAGTAAGTGTGGGCGGGGTTGGGATTGGTCCGGTAGATAATCCTAAGTGAATTATGCAAATGACTGTGGACATGTTTACATAGCAGATAATGCAGCAATGTAATTATTATTTTTTTTTTTTCAACAGTCATACTGTCTGAAGGTGAAAGAGATGGATGATGAGGAGTACAGCTGCATCGTGAGTCCCCACCACACGCACTGTGTTCCAGTCCCAAATTAAACATGTCCTCCTCAACTTCCCCTTATGACCTGTGTGTGTGAGAGAAAGCGAGACCCCTACAACCTGTGAGAATGTGTGCACTCTGTATGAAGTCACGTTGCTAACCCACTAACGCACAGCTCCAGCAGTGTCACCAGGCACAGGTGGTCAGTATGGGAGAAGATCATGTCTCAGTTACTGTGTTAGTGTATCTTTTCTCCACACAGGGAAGGAGGATTAGAGAAGCAGTGTGGTCAGTGTAGGATAAACTCCTGAGGCTTGTTGTTCTGCGGAAGCTGAGCAGTCAGGAGTGACTGTGGAGTGACCCGTGAGGTCTCATGGTGCTGTCTCCATCCTCATCATTAAAAACATACAGAACACGGTTCCCATCAGCTCTCGTTCTGTGTTAGTGTTCATGTCACTGTAAACTTTAAGTAATAATGAGCCAGAGTTACAGAAACATGCAGTTTTTTCATAATCTGAGCTCAGAAACTGTGGTGGCATGTCGACACAGTGGGGGTAGCGTTGTCGCACCACAGCTTGACCCTGGACTCGGGTTACTCCCATGTGGGGTTTCTCTGGGGCCTCTGCTTTTCTCCCACCTCACAAAAACCTGCCAGTAGGTGAACTGGTGTGAATGAGTGTGTGACGGCGTGCATGCATGACGCCTTGTGAGGGACCGGTGTCCCATTCAGGGTGCATTCCCACCTCACACCTAGTGTTCCCTGGATAGGCTCTGGATCCAACCTGACACTGAAGGAGAGTAAGTCAAGGCTGCTTTTCAACCAGAGAGAACTCTGAATTTAATGGAGGACTAATGTGACCTGTAAAAAGGAACGCAACCTGTTTTTTACTTTTCTTCCTCAGTAAAGTCTTTTAAAAAGATGACAAAAAAAAAACACAATTTACAGTATGACATCACTGTGTGTGTGTGTGTGTGTAGGCACTGGGAGAGCCACTGTACCGGGTTAGCACAGGGAATTATGAGTATCGTCTGATTCTGCGCTGTCGACAGGAAGCTCGCTCTCGATTCGCTAAAATGCGTAAAGATGTTCTGGAGAAGATTGAGCTGCTCGACCAGAAGCATGGTGAGTTACACCGCATGAGCAGGTGACAATTCATTTTTGTCTCTTGTGGGTGTGAACTAACTGCTGTTTTGAATTGTAGGTGTGGTATGTCCAGCATTTTTGTAGTTCTGATGAGAACCAGTAGTAGCAATATAATATTATAAATACGTAAACTAATTGCACAGAATTGAGAACTGAAATTGATTGCAAGGGAGACTGTAGGGTTTACACCTCATGGTCATGTGTGTTTCCTGTGGGCCTGCCCAGTTCAGGACATTGTATTCCAGCTGCAGAGGTTCGTCTCGGGGATGTCCCGTTACTATGATGAGTGTTACGCTGTGCTGAAGGAGGCCGACGTCTTCCCCATCGAGGTGGACCTCTCGCGCACTACCCTCAACTACACCGGTCCAAACTACGAGGATGAGGAGGGCGAGGAAGAGCGAGAGGAGGAGAAGAGTGAACAGACTGAGAATGGAGCGGAGAAACTGATCGATGATGAATGAGTGAAGGAGAACAGTGGGGGGGGGGGGGAGGTACTGAGGTAGAACAGTTGTAAGGTGTGTGTTTGTTATATTTTCACACATTCCTGCTGTGTGTGCGTTTAACTGTAATCACAGACGAGGTAATGAGCAACCCTTCATCCATGACGCTAACTATTACTCCCCAAATCAGTCAGGACATGTTCTAAATCCATGTCCACCCCTATGGAGCTTACTCATTCACTCAGTCTGTCCTCCTGGACCACACCACCTTCTCTCACAGGTCATGTGCTGCACTGGCAGACAGTTAGGGATGCATCAGTACCACTGGTTTTAGTGAACTGATACTGAAATTAGTAACTGGGCATTCACTGAACGTTTTATAGAGCTGTGTGCGTGTTGGCGTAGAGCAATGCCACTGAGCATGGGCATTTAAAAAAAAAAAAACCAACCCCTCGGGGAAAGGGAAGTGCATGAGTGTGTATGTAGGGTGTGTGCTTTTAGAACTGAAGTGCTCTCAGGTGCAGCTGGCCACGCCCACTGACACTCCTCACACTTCTTCCCCAGTATGGCTAGTGATGCGTCCTTACAGTGTGTGATTTGGGATGGAACCTTCCTCACACTGCAGAGACTGAAGTTTGCAGTAAACACGTTAAATGGTTGTGTTCATTTCCTAAACTGGGATGTACGTACCACAAAATGACTTTATTTCTGCCAGTTTGACACTAACAGCTCCATGAAGGTCGTCTGTGTTTACTAGCTCTGTCCTGCTCATTGGCTTTGTTCCAAATTTCAGCATGGCCTAGTGTACTGTATGTAGTAACCCTAAAGAGTGTCCTGCCCCTCTGGATGGAGGAGGACGAGGTGTTGGGACGCAGGGCAGTGTGTAAATGGCTTTGTCCATGTGCAGATTTAGAACAATGGGTTATCAATTTCAAAATCAACATTAGTGCTTTAATTCCTCTTTGTGTTGAAATCAGTCTTT
Source organism: Ariopsis seemanni (assembly GCA_026413345.1). NCBI lineage: Eukaryota > Metazoa > Chordata > Actinopteri > Siluriformes > Ariidae > Ariopsis > Ariopsis seemanni. The sequence goes on from JAOANJ010000015.1 coordinate 149,281, forward strand.
ATTATTATATTATTATTATGGGTTTATTTTCTCTCATCTGCTGATTCCTGTGACCTATCCCTTGTTTATGAAATGTTTATTTCTGATCTTTTTGTGTCTGAATGAATGTTACAGGTATGATGTTACTGTAATGGAAAACATGCTACTGATTTATGAAAAGTTACAATTCTATAAGAAATTAAACATATTCATGGCAAATTTGTGTGTGTGTGAGGAAGAACAAAGGGTAAGAGTATTTTAACAAGTACATCTGGAGTTAAAAAACAACCCCACCCAGTCAGGGCGCTTCAGCTGCATGCTAACACCTGCTGTTCGCGGTGAAGGGTTTAAAGACTGAAGAAGTGATCAGTGACCAATTAACTGCAGGAAAAGAACGAGTGGGAGAGATGGAGTTTACTTCCGGGATCAGGATTGGCTTTATAAGACTCCGCCCAGCGGCTGTGCTCGGAAAGCCCCAGTGGCCTAATGGATAAGGCACTGGCCTCCTAAGCCAGGGATTGTGGGTTCGAGTCCCATCTGGGGTGTGACCATGTTTTATGTCTATTATTAGATTTTAATGGAAAGTAAGATGTCCTTTATTGTCTCTTTACGGAAATGTTTCCGAGACTCAGCACTACCCAGTTTTTCACAGCCTGGAGAGTTTAACCCTGTGCTGACTGCACACTCCTGTTACTGCTGCACAGTCCAGTTTTTGACACTCCCATAACCAGTCTGGGTCGGGGTTACTTCCTGCACAGTCCTGCAAATATAATGCATTCAGCACGAGTATACATTTTTTTTTTTTTTGTGGATTGTTTGTTTTACTATTGCAATTAAAATACGATTTACGACGGACACATCTGTAAAGGCACTGAATCAGTGGGGAGTTTAATTTAATTCATTATTAAAAAAAACAAAAAAACAACTGTCAGGTCTTTGGGAAGTGAGGAGCAGGATGTGTCTCCTCCCCTGGAGAGTTTCACTTCTGCTCAGTCTCTGCTGCTGCATCTGGAACAACACCATGCCGGCGTTCAACCTCTGGGCTGCTGTTTCTCTCCTGCTGTGTGCGGTGACTGCACTCAGAGCTGACTGTGAGTTTCACTCCTCTTTCTTTCTTTCTTTCTTTCTTTCTTTCTGTTACAGTAACTCCAGTGTGTGTAGATTTTCTGCAGTTTATTATACACTCACTCCAGCCTTGTGGTTCACCTTGTGTGTGTGTGTGTGTGATATTCCTCCTGTATCAGAAAACCTTTCTTCATACACAGTGTGGTAATGTTCTTCTACACTTCAACAAGGTGCACTGTGTAAAACACACACACACACACACACACCAGTGTACACTGTTGTTGCAGATAAGTATTCAGCCTCTAACAGTGTGTTGCTTCCATTTCTTCTTTTCATGGTTCATTTCACTCCAGCTGTCTTGCATTGTTATTTTAGTTGATTATTATTATTCCTCCAGACAGCCTAAAATGCTCATTTCCAAGTTTTACTGACATAATAAACTTGATATCATGTGTTTTTTCCCTTTATATGAACATCCATAGAATAAGTGTTGCTCAAGAAGACTTCTGCTACAATTCGAGAGATGAAAGCAGAAGCTTCCAGAGGAAATTAGATACTTGACTATTACAAACTTTATTGACTTCCTAAACTGTGGTGAATAAGCTGAGATGGAAAAACAGAAGTGGTGTATAAGTGTACAGAACACAGCACTGTGATATTTTCAGAGTATCATGCTGACAGTGACCTCATGCCAAAATGGAAACACTATTAGACTAAACACCTTTGAGTCACTACTTTCATAAAGAAATTTTAAGTTTAAATTTGCCCTCAGTAATGAATAAAATCCATCCATCTGCTACCCGCCCACCTGCCTTCCTGCCCACAGGTTAAAAAGCTCTGCTCTACCACCATGTTTATTTGTAGCCAGGTTATAAAATTATCTGAAATGTTAAACTCGAATCTTGCAGTCTGTTTGATCAAAACGATCATACTTTGATAAGCGTTCTCTTCCCCCTCTCTTTCTCTTTCCCCCCCTGCAGCTGTTCATAAGGCCACAGTGTTCTGGGACCCTGACAATAAGACGGTCCTGCTGAAGGATGGGGTTCTGGATGACACGGGAGATGCATACGGTTTCTATAACGACTCGTTCTCAGAGACAGGATGGGGCGTGCTGGAGATCCGCGCCGGGTATGGGCCAACACCTCGGGCTGATGAGAAAACCTTCTTCCTGGCGGGGTATCTGGAGGGATTCCTGACTGCACGGTGAGAGCCATTGTCACCCTGTAACTAATCCCTCAATGTTTTTAGTCCCCAGTGCAGGAACCACACTGTCTCAGCTGAGACAGAGAACCAGTGGAGGATTGAATGTTTGTAGGATTTATAAGGTATTATTATTGTTGTTGTAACCTGCAGAAGAACTGATTAGATTTTGTAATTGATCCAAACATGGTCATATATCTGAGATTTTTTTCTCGAATCATTTCTTCCTGTTTGAAATGTATTTTAAGAGTATTTCAGGCATACACATTAGTCACTAGGAAGACTGGATTTGGCAGTGGAGGTGAGCTCATCCATGCCACTGGCTTTGAGTTGCACTTCTTTTTCTAACAAGTCTTCAGGTGTGTCTGAGTTTTGGAACTGACTGACTTGCATTAATGTTGGAGCTACTGTAGGTTAGTGACAATACAGAGATCCATCTTACATTAAATGTAGCAGGGTGTGTGTGTGTGTGGAGAGAGAGAAGATGGATGGGGTTCAGATTCAAGAAAATTAGTCATATTCAGGTATACAGGTTCTGACAGCTGTTAAACATCACCGATGTATTTAAACGTTAACCTGCAGGGTCAGCTGTTTAATCTGGGTCTCGAAGAGATAGTCACAATACTGTCTGGAAGTTGTGTTGGATCAGGGGGTTTGCCATTAGAGACAGTAGAGGTTCAGAATATTTCAAAAATGTTGGAAAAGATCTGAACATTTCCTAACCACAACGTGTCCAGTCTTGATCAGAAGAATGCATCTGCTGGTGTTGGGCAACGAGACTGAACCACACAGAACTGTCATTAGGAACATGAAGGGTCAGGGGTGAACCAAAGTCCATCAGGATAAGAGGAGAGCAAGTCAATAAACATGATGAAGACACTGACAAATCAATCAGCGGCTTCGGACTATGACACGCGCTGAACCGAACCCAAATAAACACGAGTGTGAAGTGCACTAACAGGCACCATGTGAGACTAAGGACAGTACCTGTAGACTGTGAGATAGGCACATCTAGTGCCCAGTGCTGGTATTACAGTTTGTACCTTCAGAGGAAATAAAAATACAGGCATCAGGTCAGACAGTTTCTTCTTCAGAGTCTCTGACGGATTTCAGATCTCTCAGAATGGGAACCGAAGAACATTTATTTGTATTTAAACACAGACATTTTAATTAAGTTTTCTAAATAAATAGGTTAAAAGTCAATATTGTGATCAGAGAGGCTAACTCTCCCAATAATAATAATAATAATAATAATGGATTGTTACAAAGTGCTGACACTGGACACTCCTTTCATAAATGTGAAATAAACATCTTACAGAAAAGAAGTGACAGCTGTATAAGAAAAGGGACATAAGGGATGTTATAGAGAATTAATCAACACCTTCTGACCAATCACGATCCA
>JAOANJ010000015.1:763141-773656 GCA_026413345.1 Ariopsis seemanni
ACATTGTGTTTTGATGGGATTAATATAAAGAGCCCTCAGGGAATCTTCTCTGAGGTTGTGTAGTGTGGTAATGAGATAAAGCCCATAGTTATGTGGTCAAAACACATCAGTAATGGGTTTATTTTGTGTGTGCATGTGCGTGCGTGCGTGTGTTGTTTTCTGATCCAAATCCATTAGCATTTACACGTCCACATGCTCACATAACACACAGGAAGCTCAAATAAAATCAGCTTCACTCATTAACACATGGATTCATGATCCATACATCATGATCTGCTGCATCATATACTAGTATAAGGAAAAAAACCCTACGTTTAGCTGCTTAGCATGGAAAGACATGCTAACAGCTAAACTGCTATGGACCAGAATTATGTTTAAAATCACTATGTAGCCCCAAACACGAAGCTGTGACAGGTGACATATGAACATTTATTCAGCTACAGTGCTGTTTCTTACATTTGCTCCCATATACTCTACATAATCATACAAACACACACGAAATGCAGTGATGAACATTTGCGTGTCACATATGTTTCCTGTTAGTAAGCTTACTGTTTATTTATTATGGATGCTAACGTGTTTCCTGTGTATTTTTGAGAAAATCGCACTTACAGTCACACATTTATGACCCTGTTATCACTGTACATTCTCTCAGTCCCTCTCCAAAGATCCGGCTCTTTCCTAAGGACGAGAATGCATGACAATTCATCACTAGTTTACACTTTTACTGGAATGGTGGCCATTTTGGCTCCATCCCAAATACTAGAACTCCTCTCTTGCTAGTGCAAAAAACAGTGGCCTTTTTGGATCTTTTCTGAATGCTCCTGATGAAGAGTTAGTTTATTTACTAGAATTTCAGCCATTTTGGTGCTGTTCCTACTCTCACTCTCTCACTCCCTCTCTCTCTCTCTCCTGCAGGAAGTGTACAGTTGCATCCACGGTGTTGAGATTGAAAACAAGAGTTCGGCACTGAATTCCCCATCAACCACCATCAACAACACACACTCCAACATCCTGCGTCTGCTGCGCACAGCTAAAAACATGGCATCATTGTCAGGGGTCAACGGCTCCCCTCACAGCGCACTCGACTACCTACGCCGCGACTCATCCGTCTATGACATCAGCGATCAGCGACGTCACTCGGAGTGCCGGGTGCCATACCTGTCCGAGAACAATGACAATAATGCTTTTAGTGACTACATCGATCAAGTCGAGCGTACCTTTGGTAACCTGCACCGCAACGAGAGTGACCTATACCTGCACCGACGCTCGGGCTCTGTCCCTGGCCCCACCCCCAGCCTGGGTTCTGGCAGTTCACTGGATGGTGCCATTTTTGACTGCCCTGCCCTCACACACAGGAACATGAGTAACTTTGACCTGCTGCAGGGACATGCCCCACTTGGACTGCCAGAGCCATACAGGAAGTTCTCCTTTAAAGGTGGGACTTCGGGCTACATCCCTGCCTATGATCGCTATGGCGATGGAGACAACATGTCTGACATTTCCACTCACACCATAACCTATGGAAACCTGGAGAGTGACAGCAGAAAGAGAAAGCAGCATGGCGAAAGTCTGAAGAAGCGGCCTGCTTCGGCCAAATCGCGCCGAGAACTGGATCATGCCCACCTCGGTTACCGACGGAGACCACACCATGGGCATCACCGTCACCATGGACACCGCTCTGTGTCTCCACCTCTCTCAGAACACAAAATGAGAGGAGGAGGTGGATCTTTGTCCTTCTTGTACCAGGACAAAGAAAGTCTTCGCGACTTTTATCTGGACCAGTTCCGTCCCAAAGAGGGCGTGCCCCAGTGGGAGCATGTGGATTTGACTGATGCGCCAAGTGGGAGTGGGGCTGGAGGTGGGGCTAATTGTACTAGCCTGGTGCCTGTAGATGACTTCCTGAAAAGTAAACCATCAAAGGTGGAGCCAAAAGTGGGAGGAGGGGAATGGGAGTGTCGAAATTGCCATGCTAGCAGTGCAGGAAGTAAACGAATGGCACAGCACACAGGGGGTGGGGCTTATGGAGCTGGTGGAAGCAATAGCTGTTTGGCATCAGGAGTTGGGGGTGGGGCCAGCCGTCCCACTTCAGCCACTTGCATGCGTTGCGAGGCTTGTAAGCGTTCAGGCAACTTGTACAACATCAGCGAGGATAGCAATCATGTAATGGAGCAGATAAGTGGGCGGGGTCAAACACCATCACAGCGGCGACGAGCGTTTAGCGCAAGACCTTTACGCAGGCAGCATTCTTATGATGCCTTCATGGACCTGCACAGGGATGACCAAGGGCTAAGTTTGCAGGCAGGGGGAGGGGCTATGGACGATGTAGGTGGGACTTTTCTGCCTCCTCGCAGTGTGAGTTTGAAGGAGAAGGATCGCTGTATGGAGGGCTCATTCTCCCATTTATTTGATACCCAGCAGTTTTATAGCCCCACCCACCACTCCCTGAGTGCATTCCGAGGGGAAAGAGACCCTTACTTCCTGTCAAAATCGCTCTATCCTGATCACACCAATCACAATCCATTTGTGCCGACATTCGGAGACGATCAGTGCTTGCTGCACGGCGCTAAAACGTACTATACAAAAAAACAGCAGCATTCAGATTCAAGAAATCCAGGAAACCCTTCTGGGATTTCGTCATTCCTTCCCTCATCTCGATTCACCAATCAGCACTCAGTTCTTGGGCCGCCACGCCCTTTTAACGGCACCAACGGCCATGTGTACGAAAAACTCTCCAGCATCGAGTCAGATGTGTAGACGCACAACAGGACATGATGGATAGAACAATAAACAAGGGGAAGAGGATGAACGAGAGGGCTTTGACCAAAAGGGCTGAATGGGGGTGGAGCTGTGGGTGGGGTTAACTGCACCAGCCTGGTGCCTGTGCACAGTGCTGTGTTCTCACACTGAAGGAAGTGAAGATCATGCTGCCGAAGAGTGATTAGACGAGCGGCCATCTGGAGGCATATGAGCGACAGAACAAAAGGGAGTGTGAGAGAGAGAGAGAGAGAGAGAGAGGAGAGATGACAGATAAAATCATTGCTCACTTTCTCTCTTTCCTGTCCTCTCTCTCTACTTCCTTTGGGTCGATGGTGAATGAGTTGTACGAAACGCTAACAGGGTAATAAACAATATCAACCACAATAATGCTACCAATAACATTGTGATTAGCCAGGCTGGTACAGATGTCGCTAATGCTAATGATGTGTACAAGTCTATTTATTGATTTATTTATTTGTTTGTTTATCTATCGATTTATTTATTTATTCTGGTTACATTTGCTCATTTCAGCTATTTTACCATTCTGATATTTATAGTCGAGGGACAAGAGTCCCCATGAACAGACACACACACACACACACACACACACAATGAGGGGCAGGAAACGAGGAAGAAATAACAAATGATGGATGTTGGGAAGTGGAGACACCTGTCTCTATTGTAAATACCACTTTCTACACACACACACACACACACACACACACAACTTGATAATAGGCATGAGCCAATAATCGAGTACGAAGCGCATTGTGCCATTTCATTTTGCTCCACTTTAAAATCTTGTATATTTTGAATGCGGTTGTGTTCCATTGTGGAGTAGGCTGCCTAAGTAGGGTGCATTCTCAGGCAGTCAGATCAAGTCTGTCTCCTTAGCAAGGAAGTCAGCAAAAAGCACTTGAAAGTGTTCTCAGCGAATCTTGCAATCCAATATTTGTGTTCGTGGACATGAACGATGCTGAAGGTTTGAGAAACACAGTGGAGGAAAAAAAGGGACTTTGATGAAAGTAAGTAATTTTTCAAACCTCATAATAATAATAATAATAATAATAATAATATCGTAAATCATGATAAATGCTGAACACTTATCATGATGCGGTAATTTTAATATCGGCACATGCCGCCCTGATGTACAGGACAGACCTTTAGTACACTTTTTACAAAACTAAACAAGGTATTTAAAAAAAAAAAAATCTCCAAAAACATACATATGCAAACTCGTAGTTAAGACAGAACTATTCTTCATGATAAGTGATAATAATAACAATAATAATAAAGCATCATAGATTATTTGCTTTTAGATTTGCTTATGGCCTGAGTAGAGTTAAGAGACATCCTGATTTAGGACGCTCCAGCTTTAAGAGCTGACTTTTCTTAAATGTGTTGTGTTTAGGGCACTTTAATAAGTTTCCCTTAAATTGTGTTTGACGTGTTTGAATAGGACACACTCTACACACACTTCTCACACACTCTCTCTCTCTGTTGCTGCTTTTCTTCAGTTCAATAAAGCACCATTTAGGCTGTGTCCCAAATGCTAGCGTTTGATTCAGTTCATAACAAATACTGAAACTAAAAAGGAGAAAGTATCATTATGTTTACTGTTGCTAATTGCTTGCTAACTAATGAGCTAATTATCAGTTAGCGTATGAGCATCAGCACATTCGCCTAAAGCCTGACAGAACATACAGATGTTCTTTACACCTGTAAAATCTCAAACATTACTTTTAAGTACTGTAACTTTACACTCTACAGAAATTCTACAAAAACATATTATATGTCACGGTTTCATGGAATCTAGGGAGAGTAGGAAAAGTAAGTGGATGAGGCAAAAAGGGTGAAAGAATTAGGAAAACCAACACATTGGTGGAGTAGGAAAACTAGGATGATGATGATGATGACCAATCCAGGGGATGAGAACAACCAAGAAACAAAAGCACAAAAAGCTAAGAGCAGTGCCTTGCATATTCATTCACCCACTGACCTGGTAAAGCGGGGATTAGCCAGAGAAGCAAAGCCATCGGTAACACTCAACATGATGCTACCACCACCATGCTTCACAGGGTGTTCCCAGGGTGATGAGCAGCGTGGATGACCAGAGAACTTTTTCCACATGTTTACTGAGTCCCCAACTTGCTTTGTTTTATTTATTTGAAATAAATTGTACCATGGGCTGTTTTGTGAACATTAATGATTTAATATATGTCCATTTCTAGGCTTCAACACCAAAATGTGGAAAAGTTCAAGGAGAAGGGTGAATAATTATGCAAACCACAGGATTAGTAAAACAAAGGGAATTAAAGACGAGATGTCATAAAATATTTGTGTAAGATCATGTAGATGGGATGGTGCACACAAGACATGGCATTAACACGAAGCTCTTGCTAATTAACTGTTACGTGCTTTTTACACAGGCAGTGGGAACAGGCTCCACCCACTTTCCTTTGTGTTTGCACACTCCATCTCTATTGGTGGCAAACCGGAGGTTAAACACAAAACTGCACATGCACAAATCAGTGATCAGAAGCTTGTCGTTAACTTGCGTTATTCTCCTCTCGCTCTTTAAACGCTCAGTGATTCGGTGGTGATCCAACTATCCGTTCCAGAAAACTGATTCACTCCGAGTGATGTGTCATTCAGGGAATGAATTGACTCTTTTAGATGAATTTTAAATTGAAAAAGCAAACAATGATCTGCATCTCAGCCCAACTGGATGAGGGTAATAACTTCTTCTTTAGTCCAGTTCTCACTGCGATTGGTTTGGGAATTGCTCGACTCCATCGTTTACAGGTGGAGAAGTTTGACAAGGAAAAGCACTCGAGAAGAACCAACCATTGAATTTATCGCGAAGCGGTCTTGTTTGGATGATAAATGACCTGGATGAACACTACGCGCACATGTAAGCCCCTCCTACTTACCATCGATTGTGTTCAGATGGTAAGCGGGAACAAGTTTCACCACCTTGAAAAAGGGAGCACGTTGCGCCCACCGACCGGTGTCAACTTATTCTGGAACAGATCGTGTTTAGACGGGCAGTTGTGCCGGGGCAACTTGTTCTGGCGTAAAAGCAGCTTTAGTGAGATTAGTGCACTACATAAGTCAACACACTTGTGACTGAGGACAGAGACATGAAACACATGTGACCTCCAGCTCTGAGTTCCACATAATGGAGCTTTAATGTTATACTTTATTTCACACTCATCTGAATGGTACATTTGTAAAGTGACACTAATACGCAGTGCATTATGGGTAACTCGCTCTTTCTCGCTCACACTGTATGAAACTATCATAAAGACATCATTTTATAACCAAGCGTGTGTGTTCTTGTGTTTGGGAAAGAGCATTAAAAAGGCAAACATTCTCCAGACAGCACTAACTACACGTGAATTCTTGATCCAAGACAAAATGGCTGACGATCTAGTAAGCACACTAACTAGTGATTAATTCTAGCATTTGGGACAGAGCCCTAGGAACTTTCGCTTTACTTGAACTTATTTCTCATGCTAATGTACTGTATAAACCAAGGCCTAGCACACCAGGAATGTTACATACACACACACACACGCGCGCACGTGCACACACACACACACACACGTACACACACACACACACAGCAGATGTGTGTGTGTGTACGTGTGGTGCAGTGATGTTGCTAATTTCACTGTGTTTTTGCCTCCACGTTTAGTGATTCACTGTTCACTCTGGATAAACTAATTAACACAAACAACTATCTGTGCTTTTTATTATCAAATATTACACTTTATTGCTCATATGTTTCTTTTACGTCTTTAAACTTTGTGTATCAATATTAATCAACGCTTACAAGTAAACTCTTTAAATGTGCGTGCTAAATTAGCACGTGTGACCATTGTACATATCAACTGTATTCTGGTTTGCAATAATTGCTGATTTTGTGTGTGTGTGTGTGTGTGTGTGTTTCTACAGTTATCCAAGCTAATTTAAAAACCCAAACACTTGTCTCAACAGAACTGATTCACTAAACTGATTCATAAAACTATGACTCACTTTAAAGAAGAAATGTTCAGAGCAAATGATTCAGTTCAGTGAACCACTTTAACAAACGAATCATACTTATAAACTGCTTAATTCAATCAGTTATAATGAAATTAATGTAATTTATTAAGTTGATTCATTAAGCAGATTCACTAAACTAATTTGGTAACTGATTGTTTAAATGAATGAATTAAGAAGAAGAATCAATTTAAATAATCAATTTAATGCACCGGTTTAATGAATAATTTGAGTTATTTATGCGCTTGATTTTGGCGTGTTATCTGTATGTTTATAGTTTATAAAATGGCTTGTAGGCAGAGCAGTAAGTTTGCATTTTCTCCTGATAACTCTTCTCATTTTAGCTGATTTTAAATTCATGTATTTCATAGATATAAGCTTAGATTTTACAGTAGTAAAGATATGTTGACATATGAGATAAGCTTTCCTGATCCTGTATTTAAATTACAGTTGAACGCTCTTTTTATTCCCACTTAAGGAAAATTTGTGTAAATATTTAGGTTCAGCTGTTTACATTTCTTTTCTATGATCTTTTTTGTAGTCACCTTGATTGTCCATTTCATTATAATGCTACTGCGCCATAGTAACGGGAACATTACAAGGCGTGTGTGTGTGTGTGTGTGTGTGTGTGTGTTTACACATCACTGTAAGAATCTTTTACACATTGGCCTTTACTTTCGAATATTACCAAAACTTTTGAACATTGTACAGAATCTGTATATAATGATAATGATGATGATGATGATGATGATGATATACGATGATTCCTTCTTTGTGCTTTTGTATGGGAATAACGGCGTAAATATTGATAATGTAATGAAGTTGATGCATCAGGAGGTAAAGCGCTTTACTCTGATTGGTCAGGATCAATAAAATTGGAACAAAGTGTGAATATTAATACATTATTAATAAAAACACTAAGTTTCATCACTCTGTGGGATTTTCTTTTGTGCTCTGTCTCTATAGTCAGGGAGGCTAAAAACTATACTACAATACTATTTTACCTACTTTAGTACACTACCTACTGTACTATACTGCCTACTGTACCACACTACCTACTGTACTATACTGCCTACTGTACCACACTGACCACTGTACCACACTACCTACTGTACACACTACCTACTGTACCACACTACCCACTGTACTATACTGCCTACTGTACCACACTACCCACTGTACTATACTGGCTACTGTACACACTACCCACTATAATATACTGCCTACTCTACACACTACCTACTGTACTATACCGCCTACTGTACCACAATACCCACTGTACTATACTGCCTACTGTACCACACTACCCATCATACTATACTGCCTACTGTACCACACTACCCACTGTACTATACTGCCTACTCTAGACGCTACCTACTGTACCACACTACCCACTGTACTATACTGCCTACTGTACCACACTACCCACTGTACTATACTGCCTACTGCACACACTACCTATTGTACTATACTGCCTACTGTACCACACTGCCCACTGTACTATACTGCCTACTGTACACACTACCCACTGTAATATACTGCCCACTGTACCACACTACCCACTGTACTATACTGCCTACTGTACCACACTACCCACTATACAACATGACCTACTGTACCACAATACCTACTGTACTATACTGCCTAATGTAACACACTACCTACTGTACTATACTGCTTACTATACCATGCTACCCACTGTACTCTACTGCCTACTGTACCACACTACTTACTGTACTATACTGCTTACTATACCAAACTACCCACTGTACTATACTGTCTACTGTACCACACTGCCTACTGTACTGCTTACTATACCACAATACCCACTGTACTATACTACCTTTTGTACCACACTACCCACTATACAACATGACCTACTGTACCACACTACCCACTGTACTATACTGCCCACTGTACCACACTACCTACTGTACTATACTGCCCACTGTACCACACTATCCACTGTACTATACTGCCTACTGTACCACACTATATACTGCCTTCTGTACCACAATACCTACTGTACTATACTGCCTACTGTACCACACTACCCATTGTACTATATTGCCTACTATACCACACTACCCACTGTACTATACTGCCTATTGTACCACAGTACATACTGTACTATACTGCCTACTGTACCACACTACCCACTGTACTATACTGCCTACTGTACCACAGTACATACTGTACTATACTGCCTACAGTGCCACACTACCCTGTGTACTATACTGCCTTCTGTACCACAATACCTACTGTACTATACTGCCTACTGTACTACACTACCTATTGTACTATACTGCCTACTGTACCACACTACCCAGTGTACTATACTGCCTACTGTACCACACTTCCTATTATACAACATGACCTACTGTACCACAATACCTACTGTACTATACTGCCTTCTGTACCACACTACCCATTGTACTATACTGCCTACTGTACCACACTACCCACTGTACTATACTGCCTACTGTACCACACTACCCACTGTACTATACTGCCTACTGTACCACAGTACCTACTGTACTATACTGCCCACTGTACCACACTACCCACTATAGTATACTGCCTACTGTACCACACTACCGGTACCTACTGTACTATATTGCCTACCGTACCACACTACCCACTATACAACATGACCTACTGTACCACACTACCTACTGTACTATACTGCCTACAGTACCACACTACTTCCTGTGCTATACTACCTACTGTAGTACACTACCTACAGTACCACACTACCTACTTTATTGCATTACCTACTCTACCACACTACCTACTTTATTACATTACTTACTCTACCACACTACCTACTGTACTACACTACCTACTCTACCACACTACCTACTTTATTACAATATTATTATTTATTACATTATTGGATCACGCTTCAAACTTCCACAATTGAAAAACCAACAGATATAAACACTCTTTTGTACCTATAGCCACTTTACTCTTAAATTCCACGAAGAACCATAGATAACACATGCACCCCTCCCCCCACTCATACTTTTGGATTTTTTTGTTTTTATTATTATTGATTATTATTTATTGATTGTTTAGTGTTTTAGTGTGTGTGTGTGTGTGTGTGTGTGTGAGCTGTATACTGTCTACTGCACAACAAATTGCCCCATTGGGGACAATAAAGTGATTTTGAACCTTTGAAACTTTGAACATCACCTACTCTACCACACTACCTACTTTTGTACATTACCTACTGTACCACACTACCTACTCTACCACACTACCTACTTTTGTACATTACCTACTGTACCACACTACCTACTTTTGTACATTACCTACTCTACCACACTACCTACTGCATTACATTGCCTACTCTAACACACTACCTACTTTTGTACATTACCTATTCTACCACACTACCTACTGTATTACATTACCTACTCTACCACACTACCTACTGTACCACACTACCTACTTTTGTACATTACCTACTGTACCACACTACCTACTGTACTACACTACCTGCTGTCTTCTTCTTCTTCTTCTTCTTCTTGGTAGTCTCTCATTGCCTGAGGATGATGATCCATTGTGCTGTCATCTGTAGGATCGCATGTGTCTTTGAAGCCCAAAGGCAGAAGCACAGATGCGATTGCAGGTAGGACATAGAACACCTGTCCTTGGGACAGTAATCATGATGGCTTGATGACAGCATTTGTGTCAGCAGTTGTC
>JAOANJ010000015.1:1110605-1124932 GCA_026413345.1 Ariopsis seemanni
CGTCGAAACATGTCAGATAAACAAACCAAAATACTAGATGTCTGATAAAAAAGAAAAAACTAACCATGGTCCTGAGTTGTTGTCCTGGTGTGTATGAAGTCCAAGAGAACGGTGGTCTGTGTGGGCGGTGCCATATACTCACTGTCCACTTTATTAGGACCTCCTGCACCTGTCTAATCAGCTAATCATGTGAAATATCATGCAGATACATGTCGAGAACTTGGTTAAAAAAAAAAAAAAAACATGGGTTTGAGTATTTCATAAACTGCTTATCTCCTGGGGATATTCCCACACAGCATGATACGAATAACAAAGAGCCTCGAGGGAGTGATGGTTCTGTGGGTGGAAACACCTTGTTACCCCTTTATCACCAGGGCTGGTTCGGAACTGGAGTTGGTGCTTCCATCTTAAAACCATTCTTTACACTGACAGCCAAAGAACTGGCTCCAGGGTGGCACCATGTCTTTATGGTTTAGAACCAAGAACTGCTTACTTCAGGGGCAAGGAGTGGGATTATCATGACCAACAAGGTCTGCTAAAACCTCATGCCCTCTTAGAGCTAGTGTAGCATCTGGTCTATTCCGAAGAAGAAGAAAGAAACGCAATGATATAGGTCATCATTATTGAGCATGGTGCTAGCGCTACTAGCAGTTGGGAAAGTGGAGACATGTACACTAACAAAGTTGTGGCTCTCCACCCTGTTGAAAAGCAAACCAGTTCTTAGACGGTTTGCGGTTTGAACCAACACCAGCACCTGGCTCGTGTCTTGTTGATAAGAGAAGTCTGAGGAAAATGACCAGGAAGGATATCGTAGCTCAGATAACTCAGAAAAGCATCTCGGCATGCACAATACATTGAACCTTGTGGTAGACAAGCTACAACAGCAGGAGACCACATCAGGTTACGTTCCTGTCAGCCAAAAACGGGAATCTGAGGCCGTCGTGAGTGCAGGCTTGCTCGAACCTGACAGCTGAAGATTAGTCAGGAGCAAAAATTATGATTCATCAGACCAGGTATCATTCCACGGTAAAGGAATAAAGTCAGACGATGGTGTTGGATGGTTCCTCAGACTGATCCTGTTGTCCAAATTTCATTCAGTTCCTGCTTATGGTTTGATGCAGCGCCGTGTTTTGTGTGTTTGCAGGTATAGAGTGTCAGGCCAACCAGGCTTCTGCCACATCGGAGGAGTGCACAGTGGCCTGGGGAGTGTGTAACGTAAGAGAGACGCGCTCAAACAGTTCTCCAGCTTTTCACTGCATTTCTGTACCTCACTGTTTTGGATGTAATTAAATATTAATCAGTATGAATGTGTGTGTTCAGCATGCGTTCCATTTCCACTGCATCTCCCGCTGGCTGAAGACGAGGCAGGTGTGTCCTCTGGACAACAGGGAGTGGGAGTTCCAGAAGTAAGTGCTGGCTGCTTATCAACTCGGCTAAATCTCACACTTCTTATACAAGTGTACACACTCTTATCTTTCTATAGAATGGGATGTAGCCTGTGTGTGCATGCTTACTGACCGGAGTTTTCTCTTGTGCTCTGATTTTCAGGTACGGACACTGAACTCATCCAGCATCACTTTTTTGTTATACAGCGTTTAAACTATGTGTAGATTTGAAAGGCAGTGATGTCACTTTTCAAAATGTGTAATAAATACTTTGTGCTGCTGTTTGAGTAAAATACTGAGCAACAGGCTGGTGAAATTGGTCACTGTTACCAAACTGAGGTAGATTTTTTTCAAATAAGACTCCATTCCTGTGTTTTATTCCTCTTGTACTACACCAGTGTACCAATGATGAGAGTGAAGGTCATCCTTTCTTCTGTAAATGTACATGTAATGACGTGCCACCTCTATGCAACAGGAAGCCGTGTAATACCACTTCTTTGCCCTCTCTTGAAATTAATAGAACTGCAAAGCGTGAATGCTTCTACGTTATCGTTTCTATAGTAGCAGCTCACTGACTGCGACGAACATTTCATAGACCTTCAATAACAATTCCTTTATAGTTAAATTGAGAAAGGATCCTGTTTCCCCTGTAAAATTTGTAATGCTTGGTGAGAATGGGAAGAGTAAAACACTTCGGGGTGTGCTGTGAGGAAAATAATCAACTTCCTGGTGTGACTCAGACCTCAGTATTTTACAATAACCGCAACACACATTAGTTATTTTATTCATTAAAAATTCTGGGAATAAATGAATCGCTGCTTCATCACTGTGTGACTTCTTTCAGTAAAAAATGGTGGCTGCTTGTATGCTCATTTCATTTATTCCTTCTTTTTATGTGAAGTTTAATTTTTGAAGGCCTTAACCTTTTGTTCTCTCAGCTCCTAGGCTGATGAACTGTTGCTATCAGATGGTGTCTGTCCACATTTTGCTGCTCCTGTCTGAGTTTTTCACCAGGTTTTGATTGTTCTGTGATTTTTCTCATTAGCACCTTGCTAATTAACAAACTTTCAGGAAAATTGCTGTTCCTCCTGCAGTTCTTAATGTATTTTGATTTTCTTTTGAAGATCTAAGTGTTCTTTACAAAAGTTACTGTTTCATTTAACTTCTCGTGAAAAAATTGCTAATTAAGCTGTGTGATGAACTTTCTGGAAACTTGCTCTTCCTTGCAGAGTTCCCTGTGGGGATTTATTTGGATGATTGGGTCTCAAAAGTTATTATTGGGTTAAATTTTCATTTAGAAGTTGCAAACTTACTCATCCATGGCTGCGTTCTCTATTGTTGACAAGATTTTCACAGGCCATTGTCCATCCAAACTTCTCAAAAGTTGCTGCTGTTCCCGGAGTTTTAAATGGATTTTGATTTTTGTTTGGAAAATCTAGTCGGTCTGCACAACCGTTACTCCCTGATTATCCCCCGCTGGCTCAAAGGGGATGATGTGGCGATGTCCGTCCCAGGAAGAGTACAAACCTTCTGAAATCAACTCCTCTCACGATTTTTGGAGGAATTTCATAAGACTTGACAGGAGTCCTTGTTCGATATCAGTAATGCACATGTTGCAGTTTTTTGTTCAACTCGGCCGCATTTTCCCAGCGTTACGACCGAGTTGCCCGTGTGGGGTCGTGTGCTCTGAGCACTTGTTTCATGATTGGTTCAGCCATGGGAGCTCCTGCATCACAGACACTCTGGTGTTACTAATTTGTGATATTTCCTCTTTGAGATATAATATTAAAACCCCAAAGGCATCAGATCTGCAACAACCAAAGCCTTTATTGATTGAATTCATTGTTCAGTTAGAGAAGATCCAGGCCTGGGGCAAAAACAAATTTTGCTGTAGGATTTTCCTGTTTTGTTTTTAGACAGAATAAAATAAAATCCAGAAAACTTGTTGAGCCCTGATTAGACGGAATGATCAGTTTAACTTTTAAAATAATCTCCACCTGTGGTTGGGTTTTAGTACAGTAACAGTAGACTTGTGAAAAGAAGGCTAGATGTTTAAATCAGTCCAGATAAATTATTAGACCACTTCAAAACCAATCCATTCGGTTTACAGTGTGATGCAGGCCTGGTCCAGAAAGTGTTTAAACTGAGACCACACCTCCTTTACCTTTTACAGGTGGTAGCTGTTTCATACCTCTAACTCCTTCAGGGTGGTGTTTCAATGCTCTTAAATAGTCCCATGAGTTAAACTCAACACCTGTTAGAGCAGAGGAAGAAATAAAATCAGAGAGAGAGAGACAGAGGAGGAAGGAGGTGCTATTTCAGAGCATTGACCTCATCACTAAACACATGTAGTTGAGCTGATTAGGCCTGCGGGCCGCTGAACTTGGAGCTCAGTTTGTTAATGAGTGCCATGATCTTGGGGTTTCCCTGGTACTTGGAGATGTTCGCTGGATTCTGAGCCACATCCTGGAAGGCTGCCATAACTTCAGGGTCCTAAACACCACACACACACACAGTTTAAAATGACAATGACCTTGTTTTCTGTGACTGTGTTGATTATAAAAGTCTGTTTTGATTTCCAACAGAAACGAACACACTATCGTTCCTCACACCGTCCGCTCATAAGTTTGTTCTCCAAGTCTTGATAAATGTGGTTAGTTATTTACTTTTGCTTGAAAGTGCTACATAATTGTGAAACTAAACGTGGTAGTGTTGAAATATTTGATTTGTTTAGCAATTCTGGTGCGATTTTAAATTTTTTTCCCTCCAGTTGGTGCTGTCCTGCTGTTATTCCTGTAAGGGATCAGTGTTTTGTCATGTGTAACATTGTTAATGCTTCGATTTAATAGAAGAAAAAAAAAAAAAAAACCACCCCCACCCATTTCAGCGATCTCATATTAGTGTTAACGGTCAGGTTTCACTCTTGGCTCCTGAAACGAAGGGGGAGCGTTCCCTGAGAACGCAGCAGCATGAGAATGAAAGTTAAATCTTTAGTAGCTGATCTGTTGGAGCTGAGTGTACGGATGATGCCGTGAGAGAATTAGACAGACTAAAAGACTAAAGCGCTGCTGCATCAGTGTCTCAGTATTGATTAAGCCCTAAACTCGTTACTGATCTGATTTAAGCAGCTACACCTGAAGGATAAGGGTGAGTTTACTGCATTACGAGAGATTGGTTCCACACCTTCATGGCCATGAGCACCTCGGGGTCGTTAAAGAGCTCCTGCAGGCCGGGCATTCCGAACGGAGCGCCGCCTGGAAAACCTCCGGCCCCTACACACCACACACACACAGATCGGAATTCATAATGCATCATGCACACATGCGTTTATTAGTGTTTTGTCTAACACACACACACACACGTACCTGGGAATCCTGGGAAGCCTCCTTGTGCTCCGCCTGCTGCTTGCTGCCTGGCTTCCTGCTCCTACACACACACACACATGCGTGTTAACAGTACAGTTTATTATTAGACCCAGTGTAAAGGCACTACACCTCTCCGTCTCACCCTCTGTGCTCTCTCGTGCTCCTCTCTCGCCTTCTTCACCCGTTCCTGCCTCTCTCTGATCTCTCGTTCCTCTCGTTTACGCTCATATTTACGCCGGTGCTCCTGGATTTTATTGGCCTACGAAGGGGCACACACAAACACAGAGAGAGAGAGGACACTTAGGCAGCAAGATATCAAATGCAGGCAGATAAAAAGTGGGAAAAACAGTGTGTGTGTGTGTGTGTGTGTGTGTAGACGCACTTTGGGCTGAACCTCCTTCAGCATGGCACTGGTATCTTCATCATAGTCCAGTTTACAGGCTGTGGCTAAATCTCTAGCTGCTTCCTCCCAGTGACCGAGTAACCTGAGAGAGAGAGAGAGAGAGACTTTGTCAGTACAGAGCCCGGTACAGTGTAAGGGATGTTCGTGCTCCCTTGAGGCTGCCCCTGTAGGTGATGGTGGTTATATGAGACACACAGGTGAGTGTGTGTAAGCAGCGTGTTCTTCACACACTGGATTAGAGAGCAGTGCTCTTCCTCACCTGTGTGCTTTCCCTCTCCACTTATACGGCTGTGCTGAGTCGGGGTTGATATCTATCGCTCGGTCACAGTCTCGAATCGCAGCGTTCGGCTTCTGCATCTTGATGTACACGCTGACACACACACACACAGCTTATTCACACACAACATACTATACAACAATGAAAAACGGTCAGAAATACACACATCTACACGGTGTTCCAGCAAGCTTTCCGAGAGGGCGGGGCACAAATGATTACGGCGGCCAATTCTGTGCACATCGCTATCGGTAAAGAATCTAAATCATGGAAAATGAGCCACACTGGGCAACTACACAGGCAGGGAGCAATTACTTTTGTAGAATAAAGCAAGCAAATGTGAAGCTTCTTTAGTTAACCAGTTTAATACGCTTCATGAGGTGGCGTCCACACGCCAGTTTATACTAATCGTGTTAACTGGTCATGAATATTAATCTGGGATAATAATGTTAACGTTAGTGACTTTATATCTCCAGTCTCGATCGATCACTCCTAACTTCTGAGTAAATCTGTTTAGTCCTCAACTTCCAGATCTCCTGAGGTTCTAAAAACAGAAATGCTCGGTTCCGTGAGCCGCTTGCTGCGTTTACCAAATCATACATTTGTAGGCATAGCTGCTTTCGTAGCTTATTACGATAACGAGCTGGTGCAGTGAGACAAAACAGTGGACAGAGCAGGACGATGACCCCGCCCTCATAGTGTGCTGTGATTGGTCAAAGTGCGTTACTTTCATTGCAAGTCACAATGAGCGACACTCGTTAGGGCGCGCTTTCTTTCGGTGGCAGAACGTATGAGCTGGACGCTTGGAAAGTTCTGAATAGGGCGCATATAAATTTGGGCGTGGCACCCTGGTAAACTAAAGCAGCTGGAACACTGAGCTACGTTTCAAGAGAAAATATGAAACATATAAGAAAGGAGTCAATTCGATTAAAATTGAAAGTAAAAGTAAAAATAGATTCTAAAACATATTTATACTTCGACCAGGCTATGTTACTGGTCATGGCGTGTGTGTGTGTGTGTTACCTGGCTCTCTTGGCGTAGATTATAGCTGATCGTGGATTCAGTTTGATGGCTTCAGTGAAAAGATCCAGAGCTTTCTGCAGCTCTCCTACACACACACACACACACACACACACACACACACTCTTACTATGCTGCTTAAATCAGTTCTTTCATACACACTGATCCCAGATCAGCTCCAGTAACTGAAATAACTGTAATAACGTCAGCAGTAGTGATGGTGTGAGAGATCCTCACCCTCTCCCAGAGCACTGATAGCCTCCATCTTCTTCTCATTGGCCTGGTCCATCATCTCCTCAGTCACCTGAGATGTTAAAGAGAATCATTCTGCACCTTTGAAATCTACAGTGCCGGCAATTAGAGAGAAAGTAATGGCACCCCTCCCAAAGATGACTTAAATCTTATATCCCATAATTTCTGCACCTCCAGGTTCTCGTAGTCACCCATCTCCTGGCCCTCGTCCATGTCTGGGTCAATCACTCCATCGTTGTCCATCTCTGTAGAGACAAAACATTTCACCATCCTTTAACTTCCTCATGAGATCGTTATATCAGACACCATCGTCACTCATGAGTTAAAACACGGTTACCTAATTCACTCTCTTCACTCTCGGAGAGCGGCGCCGGCTCTGCCTGAGGGGGTGGGGCTGCTTTAGGAGGCGGGGCTGCATCACATGGACAGCTTCCCTGTGTGGAAGTAATCACAGCCATGCTCAGTATTTTGTAGTATGCTTTAGCAAACGACACGTCGTTTATAGTTTCTCTCTAGCTACAGTTGCTTATAAATAACTTTTATAAATAACGAAAATCCACACCTTACGCCCTGTGCTTCATACTAACTCCAATCTCTGATCATATGAGCAAAACTGTGCTCGCAACATGCACTCACCAGCAGAGGTGGACAGTAACGAAGTACATTTACTTGAGTTCTGTACTTAAGGAAATTTTTTGAGTATCTGTACTTGGAGCATTATATTTTTTGGAAACTTATGACTTTAATTCCACGACATTTCTATCAAGGTCCTCGTTACTATGAAGCAGCTTTGAAAGTGGATGTTTTTTTCTTTTCTTTTCTGAAACGTGATGGTTTTTTCGCAGGTGACACTGAGACAGCCGATCAGTAATCACTCGGGTCACGTCACAGCCACAGACTGGATAAAATCAAGATCAGTGATTTCTCAGCAGCGTTATTTAACACGATCAGTTAATGGCAGAATGGAAGGAGGTGGTTCTTCTGGGGAAGGCATACACTCTGCCCATGAACCCATGTTTCAGTTTTCTGAAAGGAACAAAGATTAATTTCGTTTTAAAATGTTTGCCGAAAATGAACCACATCACGGCCAACAAAAACTCACTGTCCAACCTGCAGACGCATATCGAGGTATATAAATGTTTTATTCCAAGAGAAAACTCACAATGAAGTTGTCTGTGCTTTTAGAGCAAGCGATAACGTTGCAATAGCGATGCAGTCTGGTTAGTCAAATGACTTTCTATGGATTTACCCACCAAGTTGCCATAGCCTTGTCCACAGCTAACGTTAACACATAGCTAGTTCACTTGGACACTGTTAGTTAGCTTGTAAAGACAGAGTTACGCTAACATGAATAACGTTAATTTATCTGAAGTCCTTTCAGAAATACGTTTTAGGATAATCTTGCCAAATAAACAGAATGTAGAAATCTCTCTTTTCTAGTAGCGTTAGCTACCCAATATGATTTCGAGTTTGAAAAGAGTTTGCTAGCATGTCAGGTGGAGCTTCACTGACTAGCTAGCTTAACGTTAAACCACCATGATGGCACAGCATGCGTTCATTTTGTGAATTCACATTTCTGTCTTTGGTAATGGCGTTAGGTTTTGAAAGCATTGTGGCAATAATACAACAATGTGTTGACAGAAAATATACTTTTAATACTTAAGTATTTTTAAAAGCAAGTACTTCAGTACTTTAACTTAAGCAAAAAATTGACTGTACAACTTTAACTTGTATCAGAGTAACATTTGACCAGTGGGATCTGTACTTTGACTTAAGTACAGAAGTTGGGTACTTTGTCCACCTCTGGTCATCTCAGTAATTACATTGGCGCACACCCAGTCACTGAGGTTGATAGGTGGGATGGCAAGCAAAAGGAAATCATCAAAGTCCCCTGCCCTGCTGTGGTGAGAGAGTACAATAAGAATATGGGTGGGGTGGATCTACTAGACTCTCTCATTGCACTGTAGCACAACAAAATCAGGTTGAAGAAGTGGTACCACCGGCTGATGTTCCACTTTATTGACATGAAGATCGTGGTTGCCTGGGTGTTCTACAGGAGATATTGCAACAGCACTGGCATGAGTAAAGAGGAACAGATGACGCTTTATATGTTCAAGCTGTATATCACGGAAAGCTTGTGCAAAAGTGGAAAGAAGCTGGAGCACAAGAGAGGTCATCCCAGTTCCACAATTGCTGGTGAGTATGAAGGAAAGAGGAGAAGAGGACCCACTACACGCATTCCAGTTCCTGATATGAACCTAGATGCCACAGCCCACTGGATGGTCATAGAGAAAAAGAAGGGGAAATGCAAGGTACCAGGAGGCAAAGGTACACCTAAAACCAAGTGTTGAAAATGTGCCGTCCACTTCTGTTTCACATCCACCAGCAATTGCTTCCTGAGGTTCCATACAGAATAGTACAGAGTGTGCTTTGTAAAAAATGAGAAACACTGATTCAATCAGTACCTCACAGGAATGCACATTCAAACACAGAAATACACTGCACGCACAAGCTACCCTTGAAACCACTGACTGATAAACCATCTGTGGTGGATGTTTGTTTGAAATAAAACTTTTTCTAATGTATATATTGCTTGGTGGCACCGTCGCCTCACGGCAAGAAGGTTCTGGGTTTGAGCCCAGTGGCCGATGGGGGCCTTTCTGTTTGGAGTTTGCATGTTCTCCTCATGTCTGTGTGGGTTTCCTCCGGGTGCTCTAGATTCCCCCCCAGTCCAAAGACATGCAGTTAGGTTAACATGGGGCAGCCATGGCCTGAGGTTGAGCTGAAGTGCCCTTGAGCAAGGGCACCTAACCCACAATTGCTCCCTGGGTGCTGTAACATAGCGGCCTACTGCTCTGGGTATGTGTGTGTGCTCATTGCTCACTTGTGTGTGCATGTGTGTGTTCACTGCTTTAGATGGGTTAAATGCAGACATTAAATTTCACTGTGTGCTTGAGCGTACATGTGACAAAAGCTGCTTGACTTGGCTTTGTTCCTCATTCCACTTATTATATAATATAGAAAACCTTAGCATTTTAGCACCCTCTTAGCACCTTGTTGCCCTGAGGCAACAAACCAATATCTGGTGGGGGGTGGGACACCTTTTATGATTTTATCATGATTTTATTATCAGGGACTCCCAAGCTCCCAAAAATTGGGGTGAAATCCCCCCTCCCCCCATAAAAATTCATGTCATAGCATTCTTGAATATAGTCTTGTTCTCTGAAACTTGCTTTCTGTTCAAAAGCATTCTTTGAGGTTAAAAACATCCTTGATCACCCATATAGACTGACAGGATTTGCATAGAAGATAGGTCAGCAAACTTCTATGCAGTAGTGAACTGAAATTGTATGTCACGGCTATTGCTCATATGCATGATGTTGCCTTGTTAGATGATTTATGAGGTACGTGTTCCTAATGTATTGTCGCTACATGTAAATTGAACATTCATAGTGTTTAGTGTGAATCATACATACTGAAAATGTTCAAGATGCGTCACATAAATGTTGTAGGTAACTCTTATTTTCCTATGATGACATGATTTGATGTACTGCATTACTATACTGAAATTATCACGAGCGTTTCAGGGACACTGCATTCAACTGAAACTAATAACCACAGAGAAAAACAGACTAGTGTTACTAGTCTGAGTCAATTCTTCTTTGAATACACCCTACTTGATTTGAGAAGTCATTTCTGATGTAATGAATACATCTGACGGTTAATTCTTACAGGAAACAGAGACTTTTTTATTTTTTATTTTTAACAGAGTTTAATTGACTGAAAGGCAGTTCTTCAACACTGGGTACACTTCCATAGGAAACATGTAATGTTTCTTTTCCACTGAAAATTACAAAGACATTGCACAGGAAGCTTTGCAACAAGCTGAGTTATTTATCTACCTTCAGATAAAACAGTAGTAATGTATTACTATTATAGTACAAAAGTATAATTCTTTGGTAATGCAGATTCCGATGAATATCAGTGATAAATATTGTACATATCACCAAAAGTTCTTGTAATCGCCTTTCTGTGAAAATGTTTGTGTCAGGTGATTGGATTTCCGTTGCAACAGGATCATTTTCATCACCTGGGCATAAAAATAAATACAACATTTGATTAGCATTAAAAAAAAAAACATTTACGTACTCTGGATTCCTGAACCTAAATTAATAAACTATGTGTGCTGTTTCTAGTGTAACTCAAGATCTTTCTTCCCTTTTCATTTAGAAAACCTCTAAGAGTTATTTTCTTAGTTTCCTGGGCTTTCAGATATCCTCACATTAACTCCAGCTCTGTGATGTTTGATGTATAGCTGGCTGGTAATATTTATTTGCTTTGCTGTTTGATTTATTATTGGTATAGCAATTGCAAGGTGATTGAAAAGGTGGTATTATTATTATTATTATTATTATTATTATTATTATTATTATTATTATTATTATAGTAGTAGTAGTAGTTGTTGTTGTCTTCAGAAGGTTTAATGTACCTGTAGAATGAGGGTGATGGTGGTGGTTATGAGAATAGCAAAGAGCAGAATGTTGGTAAATGAAAGGGTTTGGTCGTATGTGATCTTGGGGATTTCCTGAATCCTAGCTTGCGTGTGTTCAGGGGGGCAGTCTGGGCTGTCTGGAGAGGAAAAATATCACAGATTATTCAGTACAGCAAATACACTTGAATTCAGTAAAGACGTTTTGAAGATAAGGTTTTTATTGCTCAAACCCTCTATCAAATGGAAAATGTTTCAGAACAAAATACTTCAATTCTGAGATCAAAGTTCCTATCAAAGCATCCACAGAGCTATTGACGTCAACCAGGAGCTTTATTTTTGTATTGTTTTGAATCCAGTATGTGGGTTGGGGAGGCCCCGTTTCCACTGAAGAAACCACATTATGAACATAATGTTTGACCTCAGATCTCTAGCTCCCTCTAGAGCTAGACAAACTGTCTCTCTGTGTCCTTACAGACTTTACAGGACACTCAGTCTCAGTTGTTATTTTGTTAGGTACACCTACGCTGATCCACATGTGTCAGCTGTGTTTGCATTTACTGAGCAAACGTATATGTTAAAAACGTAGCTATGATAGTTTTCAGCCAGTTGTGTCATTCTAAAATGTTTAGTAGTAAATTCAGATGACCTAAAGACTCAAACATCGCCACTCTCATGCTTACTAGTACGAGACAGTGCTGACTGTTGCAAAGTGCAGGAATATAAGGTGACCAGTGAGAGTACATACACATGCAGTATTAAAGGATAATGTAAATTAAACTCTGCCATATTGTGCATATGCTTCATAGGAGTTATATTTCAATGACCTAAACTTCAGTTCTCTGTGATCACTTCCAAAAGGTTCAGGTCTAAAGTTAAGGTAAGCTAAAGTATTTTTGCAGTTACATATAAAAAAGGTCTGTAAGCAGTGGACAGACATGAATATAGTGGACAGAATATGCGTGGACAGACATGAATATAGTGTGAGATAAATCGAGAGAAAGACTGCCAAATTCAGCAATATCTCTTACCTGGTATATACACCAGTGTGCCATTTCCAAATTTTCTGATGTATGGTGGTGGGAAAATGACAACTACTTCACAGCGATAGAGGTCAGTGTCCTCTCCCGTCAAGCCAAAGATGGTCAGGTCCACTTTGTCTGTGCTTACATTACCTCTGCAGTAGATGCTACCATTTGTCTCTATGTGAGGGTTTGAGGTGTTGACATAAGCACTGCAGATCTTTTCTTCTCCATGCATTCCCTTATATACAGACACTTGCATTTCTTCTGGCTGTACCCTTGTGTTGATTGTGCAATGCAAAGACACTTGCCCCTGTCTTCCCACTGCATAGTATGGCTGAGACACACTGAAAGCTGGAGGGACAGATAAAGTCACATTATTAAACTTCAAAATATTTCTAAAAAATACCATAGATATCTATATTGCACACTACTCACCATGCCCCAGTGGGAGGCCCACGATCAGTGTGATAACGAAGGCAATCATTGTGTAATGCTGGTGGTATTTCCCATTGTCTTTTTATGCTTGAAAATGTTCAACTATTGTGGAAATCTCTGTGACATCATGTGGCAGGAAACCTCATATACGGTAACTGCCTGTATAAAGTGCTAATTTTTACATTTGCATGACATATGTGATGCAAGTTTGCAGCTAACTGATGGAAAAAATGTTGAACGTGCAACTGCAAAAAAGCAACATATCAGCAAAATGAACATACTTAACCAGAGATTAACTGAACCTTTCTGAGCTTAATAACTCAAAATGAAACTCCAATAGCAAAGAATGGAAACAGTAATGTGGTATTTCTGTGAAATAGTTGTGCTAAATCATGAAATTTAGGATTTACATGTGTGTGACAGGCATTCTCAAAAATTTCAATTCTTATTTTATGATCATATATGTTGAGTGGCACAAAATGTTTAGAAGTTGTTTTTCAGAACATTATTTTGATGAAATGACTGTGACTTGCATTTGTTTTATATTATTACAAGTACAGACATCTAAGCAAGTGAAACCATGTAGAATTATATGACAATTTTATAAATTATTATTATTATTATTATTATTAATTTTTTTATTATTCATTTAAGTAATTACAATACTGTACAAAAAGTACACCCTTGACCATTAGCAAACAATAACACTATATTAATTAACACTAACTTAAATAACACTATATTAATTCCATTTTCAATGAGTACTTATTTATGCAGGTTAACATTAAAGTTCAATATAATAAATAAAATATTTACAGATTTCATACTGTTTTACTGTTGAAGACATTTGTGTGATTTATGAACAACAACAAGAATGATGGGGAAAATGTGTTTAATAAATAACTACAGAGGTCTATATGCACTATATGTTGTTCCAATTATTGTGACCAAATAATGAATAGTAAGTACTGAATGGCCATTTGATTGAAAACAAAAGGAAAGTTCTGACTTTTACCCTTTACTATACATTACATGACTAGCTCACTGCACGAGCACACAGATATGTTTCTGCTTCAATGAAATAAATGCTTGAAAAAACTATCTGTTCGAAAAAAAAAATGTCTATGAGTGCAATGTTTTGTCTTGCTAAGGTATCTATTTTTCATTGTAGTATTGATTGGATAAAAATTTCAATTATGGTGAAATAAAAACATAATATTTAAATAATGGAAATAAACACAATTGGACAAATTCACACACTTTGTTTTATTGAACAGTCCTCCTAATAAGATCATATTCACAAAGTATTTTAATAAATTACACATTACATGCATATTCAAAATTATACTTAGATGATCAGGCCAACATTTTAATTAAGGTGACCGGACATAGTCAGTTTGTTAGTTACAAGTGAACTTGTATGGCCAGTGGATAGGTGGCAACAGGAGCTGATGCTGAACTTATTTGACTCTTGAGAACTCTCCTGGCCTTGTGTTGAAGTAATCATGCTGGTATGTGTCCTGATGCTGACGCTTCCACTGGTTCGGAAAAAGAAATATTGTTTAGTTTTGTTTAACAGCCATATGGTGTTGCGTGAAAAATTGTGTGAAAAAAATTATATCTTTCCAAATGATTATTCTGAACATGTATGTAGTTTTTCCTTCCTATTATAACTAACT
>JAOANJ010000015.1:2253056-2266427 GCA_026413345.1 Ariopsis seemanni
TGTGCTAAAGAACATAGAGTTGTGCTAAGAGACTTTAGAACTTGTGCTAAAAGACTCTGGATTTGTGCTAAAAGACTTTTATGCTAAATAACCAGATACCGATTGCGCGATTCAGTCACACCCTTCTAGGTGGATCCAGGGGTTTGCCTCCTCCCCTGTAAAACTTTGAAAAACATGATATAAAACAGTGCATTCTCCTGCATTCTGAGTGCCATATTTGAAGAAATTTGATCAAGAAATTGCACCGACATACTGTACTTCACAAAACACCGCTTCTCACCTCACCTCAATGCTTTGATGCTGGATGAGCTGATGACTTTGCGAACTTTACCTTAAAATATCAGTTTCAAAATCATTTTGATGGTACACTGACTTTTAAAAGAGAGAATAACTCATCTTGCATCCTGATTCTGTGAACAGTTTGCAAGTTCTAGCACCGTGCACCTCTGGTGGAGCATCTTGAAGACCTCTCGCGTGAACGATGTAACACTTTACAGCACTGTGAGAACTGCATAACACTTTACAGCACCATATCACACATCAACAACTATAGGTGCTTTTGGGAAAAAAAAAAAAAAAAAAAACAGGTCTGGGGACTTATGAGAGGAACTACCCACTGGAGAACTCCTCCAAGAACTACATACCTCCAAGGGCTTTTCTACACTTCTCTGGCAGTCCATTTGTCTGTGTTTGTTTGTTTTTTCAATTTTAATGCTGATGTTAAGAGCTGTTGTTGATACGGCTAACATTTTACATAGATTTTTAAAAATGGTGGTTGCCGGTGCTGCATTGGCTCTTTTGACAAATCAACTAACTTACATCTGGACCAATCACCATATGCTTAATATCACTCATGGTTCTTCTTGTTTTGGGAGAGAACCTACCCTGAAGTAGGAGATAAAAAAGGCCCTCAAAACACCATTCTAAGAGTTACGATTGTTCTCAGTTTCTGCAGTGTGGACACACAAAAAGGGAGAACTTCCTCCAACAGATCTAAGAACTATGAAAAAGTTCCTCAGGTCTGAAAGCACATTATGGGTCTTCAAATAGCTAGGTCAGTTTTCTCAATACAGACATCATGGCAGAGGTGAAGAGACCAGAGAAGGCACTGTTTGAGGAACCCAGGATGAGAAAACAAGACAGTAGCAGAACAAAAGACTGGACAAGAGTAAATCTTGGACCGGCTTTTACTGTTTGGCGGGGGCTACGCGAGATAAAAGGCTGCAAGACAGACAGCTGGGCTTCTTTCTGTTGGACTAGTAAGTAATATTACGTTAACTGCCTTGCTGTGTATTGTGTTGTTGCACTTGCTTGATGTTTGGCTGTATGATATATTGTGCAATGATAAATTGCGATACAAATTTCTGAAAATTTTAATCGATGAAATAAAAAAAATGAATTGTTATTATTATCAGGCTGCGTAAACTTAGTTGTAAGATCCTAGCTGAAATTGCATTGTTTAGACAGCAGAGGGCAATAATGTAAATTAGTGGGAATCCACGTGACTTCAACCTATGCAGAAGTAACACAGTGCTAATGCTGTGACCAATACATTTAAGAAAGAAATCGGTGCTAAAGTCTTTTACATACTGCCGAAAGCTAAAGAAAAGAGAAGACAAGCAGGTAATTGTTTTATGTTTGATGTTTAATCTTGACTACAGCCTTCACAAATGTTCATAATGGTTATTAAGAAGAGGCTCAGAATTTTTCAGTTGATAAAGAAAAGGAAAATAAATATTGCATATCATTTTGGTTGTAAAATTTGCTTTATTTAATTAAAAAAATCATGGTAAAATTTAATTGTGAAACCAGTCTTGTGATTTGAATCAAATCATGAGTTGAGTGAATTGTTACATGCCTAGTTAGCAAAATCACTGACTAGATAGCTTTTGATCATAAGCCAAGTTGGGTCATTTCAGTAGAGGCTTAGCCGCTAGCTACATCTTGAGATGATTTTAGAAACCTTGCTAGATAACACTTGGACATCGATGATCTTGTGTCAGTTGCTGTCTCGCTTTGTTAGCTACCTTCTCACCTAAATTTGCATCATTTTGTGTCGGGGGCATCCAAGTCTTGTAAAGTTAATTTGGTGAATTTAGATGTTGTTTGTCCATTTGCACACATTACATCTGATAAGACTGTTACAGAACTCTGGGAATCCAGCCTGTAATATTAGCCTACCTCATCAGTCGACATGGTTCTTTCACGGCACCAAAACCCCAAGAATCCGGAGATAACATTTGAAATTCTTGCAAGATTCTGGATCATATTTGGAGCATATCCTTAGATTTTTTTTAACCATGCGATGATCAGAGAGTACCCAACATGGATTTCATCATATTTATGGTTCATAGTTTGAAATATCAGGCCAAAACCAGCTCTGGATTCTGGGGTATTTTGCACAGTGTTTGGCTTCTGATGTTGTCTTTGCAGGTATGCTTTAGCTCGTCAACAAATGGATGTGTACAGCTGGGGGTGGGGGGTGTCAAAGTGCTGTTTGTATTTACGACAGTGTTGTAAAAGTGAATTAGGCTCTGCAGCTGTAGGGGGAGCAAAAAAAAAAAAAATACCAGTCCTCACATAGCTGGTCTTTAACTATGGGGAAAGCCTGATGTACTGTTGACAAGACAGTAAAGTTTGTTTCAGTTTGTTTATTCCTTAATTCTACATTTTATCCTGATAAAAATAATGAAATTTGAGTCTTGTTAGTAATTACGCCATTGAAGCCAGCTAATCTATAATCTAGACCAAGTACAAAGAATGTGGTAGTAAGATTTTCCCATATTTATGGATGTTCTGTTTTCCTAAGGCTACTGTCACACTACAGTTCCATTGTGATGCTTTGCAATGGGTTATCGATAAAATGAGGCATTTGGTGGTGATGCTTCCCCAAGCTTCAGGAAGTATTCCCAAACTCATCTGTGAGTATTTGTTACTTAGTTTGCCGACAAAAACATCACCGCAAAATTTCAGTGCATGCATTGAAAATTTTCTCAACATTTTTGGCCACTCACGAGGTGGAGACATGCCCAAAAACATCTCACGAAACTCGGAGAACATTCGCCGTACATCCCATGATTGGTGGCGATGCTACCCATTTTTCATCGCCACGTATTCGCAAATTAAACCCATTGCGAGCTGTAGTCTGAGCAGGGCCTAACAGAAACCTGTGCATCTGCTGGAATGAAGCTAATGAAGGAAGAGGTCACCTCTGAGCTCCAGACTGAATGACATACACAAGAATAAAAGCAAAAAAGGATGGTCAGAAGTTTCATTACACTCCACTAAGGGGTGCTAACTCGGTGTATCCCAATGACCAGTTGTATTAATCATTAAAGGGGCTGGCTCAGCTGTCCCAGAATCCTCTGTGCTAAGTACTGAGTTTTTCTGTTGCTTCTTATTGTGCAACTCATTATTAACCTTGTTTCATATTTACTAGTAGTTGTTGCCTGTGAATCTGAGTTCCTCTGAATAGTGCTCTTCACAGGGGCTAAATCGCTCCCCGTGTCTCCTCAGTGACGTAGACTCAGCCATAGCGGAAGTCTCCGGCTACTGGGAGCGCCGATTGTGAGGTCCCATACACTTGAAACTTTCAGGCGAGTGGGGGAGGGGATTCCCCTCTGAGGCTGCGCACAATGTGTTAGCATGAGCATGTACCCTATGGCAAATGAATAGTGTGTTTGATTAGCACTAATCCCATGTTTTGGAAAATCGAAAATGTTGTCCTGGGCCCCTGTGAGGTGTCACCAATCCACGTGCAAAGTATGGGGTACGTATGTGCGTCCAGCTGTGTCAGTTTGCACAGGTGAACAGACAGAGAGACAGACAGACAGCCTTCCTTTAGTAGTATAGATATTTTGAATAAAAACACACAAATGCATAAGAACGTTCCAATATTAAATCAGTCACTAAACATGGAATTCTGTTCTGTTGTACTTTTATTGTTAATTCTATCATTGATATTGATTTTGTGCTGTTAATTTTTAAATACGAACATTATCTCTATTATGGATCCTTTATCCTGTGTATTGTTTTCTCAGTTAAACCAGGTACTCTAAGGTAAAGTAACCAGTACAACACACCCAGGTAGGACTCATGCAACTACCTGGATATGGGTGCCACCCTGTTTGCCTATAAGGGTCCTACATCAGTAGCTCATCTGGGTATCCACATGGAAAACATCTCCAACTGGGACGTGTATCATGAGCCAGCCGCGTCCTTTCGAACTGCTGCTCATGCTGCTTCATAGGGCAGCATATCACACCGAGACGAAATCACTATTTACCCTCTTCTCCATACATGAGCTCACAGACATCAAAAAGCTGCTAATCTCTCAGTGATTGGGAAAGTGTCTTTACTACAAAACAGGACAGTCAGAGGCAGATTGCTCAGAATGAAACACTTTACCTTTATTCTTGGTTGAGTTACATGCAGCCGTATAAAGACAACACAACATCATCTCACAGTCAACCTTCAAATTCACACATTTAGGCAATTTGATTACTTCCTGTTTTTGTGTTGAACCTCAATTAAATGACATCATAACATGCCCTGACTGACAATTCATCTCTTTTAGCTTCTGGTCATGAATGGCTGGGCTGTGATCATCATCAGGATTTTAACTCGTGAGCTCCAGATGATCAGGGAAATGGTTTTATGCTGGTACATTGTTAAAGAAACACTGTTTTGTGTACACGTCTTACCTGATGTATTTATTTATTCCTGGACAATATATAAACCCTTAAAAGAATTTTTCAATCTTACTTTTATTTTATGGTTTTCCAGAAGATTCAACTGGTCCAACACCCCCCATACACACACACACACACAAAGCATAAAAACAGGAAACAATGTTTTACTTAGCCTTCTGTCAAAACTTCACAAATATAAAATATATTTGCATCAGTATTCATATATGGTGTGTATCATCTGCATATTTAGCAGATTATATTTAGCATATTTAATTTTGGTTGAAAATATGTTTTTAAAGCTAACTTTTAATATGGCTGTTTGGCTCTGTGCGGTCTTAGCATTATGCTAACGATACTGGATTACTAGCTAGTTTTTCTAGTGTGTGTATGAACATTTTAAAATTGTCTTGGCAGATAAAGGAGCTTTGTTTTTTTTAATAATTATTATTTAACTTATGCACACAATTAATTAAATTGCATCATTCTGAGGAAAATAAATAAATAGAGGAAACTATTTATTTGTTTTATTGTTGTTTGTTTGTTTCTTGGTTTATACTTATGGACTAGGCAAAAAGGTACGAATGCAAGACCAGGCTAAAATGACGTTTGTTTCATGTCATCGCCTTCAGATTTGTCACAACTTCCAGCCCTAAAGAAAAGGGAAAAAAGCAACAAATATATTAAATGGTAAATACTGTACATTGAGTCAAATAATTTTAATTACTGATTTAAATCCATTCATTACTGAAACATAATGAATTCATTTTGGGTAATTAAATGTGTTCCTCCCCCCAACCTAATTTAGGTCTCTTTTATCACACAACAGTGGCCAACCAGGGAGGGCGAAGGTCATCACATGCTTCCTCCGAGTCATGTGACACCAACCGACTGCAATTTTTAGAACTTCAGCTTATGCATCATTAGTGGGTGGCGTAACACACTCCGAAGAAAGCGCTATCTACCCACTTCTGTATGCATGAGGTCACAGGCACCCGTGATTGGCTCACATCACTGTGATTGACAGGGGTGACAGAGTATGCCACGCCTCCCTCCCTGACAGCACAGGCCACGGATGGTTGTGGCATCATTGGGATTTGAACGAGTGATCTCCGGATGATAGGGAGTGAAAATTAAATGTTAAATTCAAATATTTTCATGCATTATTTTTTAAACATATTTTAATCATTAAGACTGCATAAATGGATCATACAGATTGCTTTATTTAATTTTGTCTTATTTTCTCAGTTTATTTTTTTATCCCCATACCTCTGTTTTTTCCTCCTGTGCTGAAAGATGCTGTAGGTCCCCATGACAGCAAACATGATCACGAGCAAACTCATCACAGCCCCGAGGCCGGTGAATGCCTTGGACGCAACGGAGGCTTTTTCTGCAGCACATGCACAAAGAATGAGAAACGGTGGTGTGAAATATTTAATTTTTTTTTTACATTTTTCATTAAAGTGCCATTTATAATCTGTGATCAGAAGGTTGTGAGTTTAAATCCCAGAAATGCTAAAGAGTCACTGATGGACACTTGGATTTTTGGAATATAGAGGATTGCATCGAAAAGTAAAAGCGTAAATAGACGAACAAGTCGATGAAAGAAGTGTGAACTAAAGAAGAAAACTCTGAATTTTATTTTGAATTAAATTGAGGACATTACTGAAGGTTATATGTTCATATTTATTTTATTGAGGTATTTGATCACCGACCGCAAGCTGGCCTAGTGGTTAGTGTGTCTGCCTCTTGACCAGGAGATTATGAGTTCTACTCGTGATCGGGTCATACCAAAGACCATCATAAAAGTGGTACCTACTGCCGTTTGGCAAGGCATGCTGCAATACATATGTGAGTAGGGAGTCAAACTCTTGCAGTTACCAGAGGACCTGCCCCACACTATAACCCTAGCTGTATAGGCGAGAGGCCAAGGGAAGTGGAGATCGGTGCTGCCCAACGCACTTTAAGGGTCTGGTTAGTAGTGGGATGGGAGATTGCCTGGGAACACCAGGTCCTGGCACAGGAGGGACTTTGACTTTTTGATTTGATCACCATTTCTCCGATTTCAATGAATTTAAAGTCTAATAATCTATAATTAGATATTACGTACGACATGATTATTTTTACACATGTACCTGCTGTACTTGGCTTCCCCGGACTTTCCTAAACAATAACATGGTTGGATCACTGAACTAGTTTTGTTGGAACTTTACTAATGTAACCGTTGAATAATTACTATAAAAATTATGACTTTCAACAAATATTCAACTTGTCCCATCAGACAGGCAGATGCAGATTTGACTTGTTCAGACCAAACACTTGGTTGTCCCAGACAGTCGTACTACCGTTAATGTCGAGCCCTGGCTTTGCTACTTATTCCCACTAGGCATGGGTAATATCTAAAAATTACTATCACTATTACCTCTTTATAAGTGAAACCATGATAATTGTTTACATCAGAATTGAGGTACTTTAGCTTAGCTAACCCTGTGGTTGCACAGAAGAGCGCAGCATGGCACGCGTGGCATCCAGGTTTCCGTCATTAGGCTCAGGTGTGATGCCCAGCAGGTGACACATCAGTGAGTATATGTGCACTGTCTCAAATGGCTCCACCATAAGATTCTTCCGGAAGGCAGGTCCTACTGCACGGAACAATGGCTTCATGTCCAATTCGCTATTGTCAAAGCCATGCTCTCCTTTGTTGAACTGCACTGGGAAGTACTGTAAATGGAAGTTTCACAAGAAGATCCTTTTTGAAACATTTGTCATGGCATGTTCAATAAATTTCACCTTACCTCAGTGATTTGCAGCCACACTCCTGTCAAAGCTGCGATTAGAACCTTAATCTACACCTTATACCCAATCAGAATACAGAATTCAACAGTATTACATTTTCAGTGGTATTTACCGTAATCCATATTTTTAAATGCTCAAGTTACTCACTCCATTAATGACGTATCCCAAGTCAGCCCATAAGATGATGGGCAGTATGCGGTCATTTTGGGCAAAGTGCAGCCTGGGGGGCATTTCCTCTTTCTTGTAGACATGGAGGTGTGGATGAGCACCCTTCAGGGCATTGTATACTTTTTCCAGCCTTCCTGCTTTAGGGAGGAGCAACCCAGATGGCCCGTAGTCCACCACATGGAAGTCTAGATCTTGGAAAGAGAATCCCGGGATCTTGGAGAGTACAATCTCGTTCACCGTGCCACCACGTAACACCGTGGTCATGCCGTGGTCGGCGGTTATGATGATATTGAGGCACTGGGCAAGGTTGTTGCGTTCAACTGAAGCTCTCAGGTAACCCACTGTTCGGTCCACCTGTCTCACCATCTCCCTGCGCTGATCAGAGTCTGGACCATATTTGTGGCCTGTGCCGTCCGGCTCACCAAAATACAAGGCCACAAAATCCAGTTTTTTTTCTCCAAACCAGACTTTCATGACTTTGTCGATGTTCTGGTGCCATGCTGTCTCATTGCTGTAGTTATAGAAGCGAGGCTCCACTTCAGACACCACTGCTTTCTCACCATCATAGGTTGAAGCCGTGCCGGGGAAGTGAAGTGAGCCAGCTCGGAGACCCTGAGTTTTTGAAAAAAAGAAAACAGCATTTGGTTATTGCATCACTAAATGTGAATGTAAATCACCCAGGACATTGAATTGTCTAATATTAAGTGACTGGATATGTGGAGTAATCTTGCTGCATTCTGGTGCAGTGGGTTGCGTCTTCACAAATTCAGTGTCATTGGTTCAATCCTGGGCTCAGGTGAGTGTTCTCCTGTGCCAAAATATGGGGCTGGGATACACACTGGAGCTTCCACTTGCCTTGTGGGTAACTAATAAAAGAAACTATTTATCCACCTTTGGCACTAGATTATTAATGGCATTTTGCAGACACTCTTACCCAGAGTGGTACCCCCAACAGCCTGGAGAATAGTTGGGGATTAGGTGCCTTGCTCAAGGGCACTTCAGCCATTCCTGCTGGTCCAGGGAATCAAACCAGTGACATTTTGGGCCCAAAGCTGCTTCTCTAACCATTAGGCCATGGCTTCCCCAATTATACTGTGTCTAATGCTAAAGGCTAAGGTTATATCTTGTGATAACTGGCATGAGCTTATCACAAGACATATTTTATTGTGTGCCCTGTTCCCATTCTCCAAACAGATAAGATATTTCTTATCTCTATGATATAATGCAATATAATATAACTAATTCAAATGTTTGTGTATGATAGTCCACCAAAGGTCCATTAAATGATTCCAAAGTCAGCTTCAGGACCAGAAAGAAATTTTAACACTCAGCATTTTTTGTCTGATTGAGGGATTACAAAGTTGGCATACATGTTTAAAGGGTAAAATATTGTACAGGGTGGGCCATTTATATGGATACACCTTAATAAAATGGGAATGGTGGGTGATATTAACTTCCTGTTTGTGGCACATTAGTATATGGGAGGGGGAAAAATCCCTGAATCCCTGAAGGTTCTTGGTGGCATTCCAGGGGGTTTGTGAAACTGATGACACGTCAGGTTAAATTTGAGGAATGCATATTTTTCGAACTTAAAAATAAATAAACGTCAACTATTATTAATACTGGACACTCTACATTTAGCTAGCTAAAACTATCTTCATGGCTAAAAACATCTTAACCTTTATGAATGGACAGACACATTGGAAAAGAAAGTCATAAGAGGAACATCCAAGCACAAATTAGACAACAAAGGCTCCAAAGTGACAGGTAAGTACTAGGCATGGAAAAATATATCATGCAACAATATACTGCACTACAAATTTATGACTATTTGAATCAGTGAAAAAATAAAATGGAGATTTTATCAGGCTGCATCATTTCTTAGGTTTTTCCTAGTTGTAATTGTGTTGTTTACACAGCAGGTGGCGAAATAATGTATGACAGCATGAATGCGCAACTTCAACGTATGTAGTAGTAACACAGCTCTAAAGCTCCAAACACACAGACACAATCTAAAATGGGAAACAGCTGCTCCGCAATTGTCTGTACAAGAAATCGGAGCTCTTAATAAAAGGCCCATTTGTAATTAACGTTAGTCTTTTTTAATAAAAGGAATATTTTAGTTAATACGCCATTATATTTTACTTCATCTTTTACAAATATGGTTAAAATTATTGTTGGTTAGTAAGAAAATGAAACAAGCTATTTTATTAATTTAACAAAAGGAATATTGAAGTTGATAAAGTATAGGAAAATAAATGTTGCATTTTTTGGTAATACAAATTATTGTGGGGGAATCATGAACCCAGTATTGTGAATTGAATTGAGAGAACCATTATTACTAAATACAGAGAGTTTTGGATGGACAGTGATATGGCCAAGTGTCAAGATAATAGATGTTTGTCAGTCCGTCCATAGACGAGTACACAGTAACATTGAAATAATGTTTCTCCAAGACCCATGGTGCAACATATACCAATACAAGACAAAGGATAAACAAACCAGTGCAAGTAAAAAGGACAAACGGGTCGTGCAAAATGAGCAATGCAGTGGAGACTGTAAAGCGACTGTGCAAGTTTAAAGTGTTACTGCAATGTAAATCAAGCACTGAAAAAAAAAAAAAAGTAAATATTTAATAAATTATGCAATGGTAAGTCTAAAGTGACTCAATTGTCAGTACAACTGTAAACAGCCCAGAAGTGAGTCAGTCCGTCTTCAGGCTTGTTGTGCAAGAAGGGGGCACGAAGGTTTTGAGGACCCTAACTACCTGGGGGAAGAAGCTGTTGTATCTGGCAGTGGTGGTTCGGATGCTCTGAAACCTTTTGCCAGAAAACAGAGGTGTGAACAGTCCACGGGAGGGGTGTGAGGGGGTCTGCCACAATGCTGGTTGCATGGTAGACAGTATTTATTGTACAGTACTGTAAGTGATGGGAGGGTGACCCTGATGATCCTCTCCGCAGTTCTCACAATCCACTACAGGGACTTGCAATCCTGTACCAGACTATGATGCATGCACAGAGGATGCTCTCGATTGTCCTCATTAAGTAGGTGTTAAAGGATGGGAAGGGGAAGCTGGCCTTTTTCTACCCCACAGGAATTTGGTGGTGGTGGTGGTGAGTGTCCAGGTCAGGTCATCTGCCATGTACACCCCCAGGAACTTCATGCTGCTAACTGTCTCAACAGCAGAGCCGCTGATATGGAGTGAAGCGCGGGTGGCAGGAGGACTCCTGAAGCCAACAAGTGCAGACTGAAGACTCACCTCTTCAGGCTGCACCTCTCCCCTTCTTCTCTGCCCACTGTGTAACTGCGTTTCAATCTACACCAACACAAGCTGTTTGCAGTCTAGCCTGGGGTTAGCGGTTTTTAGTTCTCCATTAGTTATACTTTGTATGGCTGGTTTGTTTGCTTGGCTATTTGAGTATTGGGATTTCAACAGCTTATTACAATAGGTATTGCCGTCACTTGTTCAGCTGGCACTAGAACTTTATTGTTTAGAAGTACAGCACTTCGTGTACCCAACTTTTGTACTCGTTATATGTCGCTCTGGATAAGAGTATCTTCTAAATGCCATGCAATGTAACATAACCATCTCTGTTGTCTTTCCAACATTCAGAGACAGGTTGTTGTCTCAACACCAATCCACCAGCTCTTTAACCTCTCCTCTGTATGCAGACTCCTCATTGTTACTGAGGAGTCCCACCACTGTTGTGTTGTGTGCAAACTTGATATGGTTTGAACTGTGCTTGGTAACGGTCATCTGACAGCAAGGTGAACAGCAGTGGGCTGAGCACACAACCCTCGAGTACACCAGTGCTCAGTCTGATGACCCTGCAAGTGTTGTTGCCTATGCTGACAGTTTGGGGCCCATCAGGGAGGAAATCCAGGATCCAGTTACAGAGGGAGGTGTTCATGCCCAGTAGGCTCGGCTTCCCTACCAGCCTCTACAGAATGACTGTATTGAATGCTGACCACGAAAGTCTACGAATAGCATTCTGACAACTATTTTTTTTTTTTTGTCCAGAAGCATGAGAGGGGTGGAGGGCAGTTAAGATGGCATCATCTGTTGTTTGGCTGGACCAGTATGCAAACTGTTGTTGCTCTACTTGTTCCCAGAGTTGGGTTTTCATGTGCCTTAGTCATGATGGATGTGAGTGCTACAGACCGGTAGTCTTTGAGGTAGGACATGGCTGTCTTCTTGGGCAATGGGATAATTCCGGTGGTTTTAAGGTCAGTAGGGACCACTGCTGTGCTCAGGGATGGGTTGAAAATGTCAAGTAGAACATTTGCCAGTTGGTCAGCGCATTCTCCAAGTAAGCGGCAAGGTACTTTGTCCAGTCCAGCAGCTTTCTATGTTGACTCTGCACAGAGTCTTCTTTACATCAGCTCTGGTCAGACACAGGACCTGGTCATAAGAGGGAGGGATGGTTTTCCTTGCAGGTTCTTTATTTTGTGCCTCAAAACATGCATAGAAGTCATTTAGCGCAACCAGCAAGGAGGCTACGGGCCTGAGGTGTTTTATATAATTCCTTTGTATAAATGTACAGAACGATGTAAAACACAGGCCCCTGCCACACATCTTACCAGACAAAGAATCCATCCTGTCCACTCGGAAGATGGTTAGCCCGTGAAGCTGGATGGTGGCGTCAGCGATGTCCTCGTGTAACCATGTCTCAGTGAAGATGAAAGCACAACAGTGTCATCTTGTTTCATGAGGTCAGAAGTTGTCCATTTTACTGTCAATGTAGTCCATTTTATTGCCTGTGGAGTGGACACTGGAGAGGAAAACTGACTGAAGAGCTGGTTGGCTAGGGTTCGCTTTAAGCCTGACATGAATGCTGGCTCGCTTGCCACACCGCTTTCAGCATCCTTCTGGGTGTGTGATATCTGTTGTGGCTTTCTAATGAATGTATAAACCCAGGTTTCTTAGAAAGACATTTGGAAACAAAAGCATGAATTACTTTATTAATCCCCAGAGGGAAATTCAAAATTGCAACCAAGCTCCTGAATCAAGGAAGTAAATATGCATGAAGTACTGGCCATAAAACCAAGACAGCGTGGATTAAAACAGCAATAAAACCCCAGCCACTGGGGTTGCACAAGCCAGTGCATTCTTAGTGCCGGTCCCAAGCCTGGATAAATGGAGAGGGCTGCGTCAGGAAGGGCATCCGGCATAAAACTCATGCCAAAATCAACTATGCAGATGATAAAGAGAACTTTCATACCAGATCAGCCAAGGACAAGGTTAACAACGATCGCCACTGGAACTGCTTCCCAGCAGGATACCAGTGGAAACTATGCTACTAGTGAGAAAAGGAGGAGAAAAAGAGGTGGAAGGCGAATTCAGAAGAAACATGACAGTAGAAAAGGCAGGAGTGTGGTACTGAAAGTTGGAACTTTAAAGGGCATATCCTGGACCAATTTCATGTTTTGTTTTGTTATCAAAGTATGTTCCTTTACACACTCATCCAGAAGGGTAATTCTGCACAAGGCCATCTGTCTACAGCAGAAAAAAATAAAAT
Organism: Ariopsis seemanni; assembly: GCA_026413345.1. Lineage (NCBI taxonomy): Eukaryota > Metazoa > Chordata > Actinopteri > Siluriformes > Ariidae > Ariopsis > Ariopsis seemanni. The sequence goes on from JAOANJ010000015.1 coordinate 2,266,228, forward strand.
AAAATGCATTTGGAAAAATCCCAAGGGAGTCTGGAGCCAGATTCGTGACGTTACCTGCGGAAGCGCCAGCAGGCTGAGAGAGCTTGCACGGTTTCAGTGTACAGCCTGTGTAGACCAAGCGCCCCCATTTCTCTCTCATTGTCCGGTCTTTTGGAAAACGATGAGTACTAATCCCATCAAGATTGGTGTTGCTACACCCT
>JAOANJ010000015.1:2524587-2535149 GCA_026413345.1 Ariopsis seemanni
GCATTTTGAACTAACTGGAGCTTGTTTATGCACTTATTGGAACATCCAGACAGTAAGGCATTACAATAATCCAACCTCAAGATAACAAAAAGCATGAACTATTTTTTCTGCATCATATAGTGACGTTATATTTCTTATCTGAGCAATATTTCTGAGATGAAAGGAGGCTATCCTTGTGATATTATCTGCATGAGTTTAAAACGAAAGACTGAAGTCAATGATCACACCGAGGTTTTTTACTGGTGCACGTGAAAAAACAGAAAGGCCATCCAGAGTTACTGTGTAACCAGAAAACCTGCTGACAATACAATAAATATTATAAGATTCCACCTGGCTGCATTGAGTTTTATAAGTATTAATTATTCTAAAATATGTTAATTGTTGAATATGAAAAAAATGGAGCTTCATTAACTGAAAGCCACTGGTATTGAAGAGGATTGTGAGCAAAGCACTCTGGTAACATGTTTTTATCAGAACAAGGTACACGTAATGAGTACTATTCCACCAATTACTCAAGATTAGGCCTTTTCACAGCACTCAGAGGATCTAAAAGCCCTCGGTTTGTTCAGTCCAATAAGAGTGAAGGAGAGAAAGAGAGGGTGGATATATATAGTATACATATATACTGTTTATGGTTAATGGCTTGGATATCTGGCACCATGTTCACATTAGTGGTTTGCCATAATCAGTCCAGTGACAGTGTGTTCGTGTTTTGCTTTCAGAAAAAAAGCTAATGATGTCTACAAGTTGTGTGCATGTGATATGAGATCATATATGTCAGTCTAAAGACATATTGAACAGTGCTGAAATGCTGAAATATGAAACAATATGAACCAATTTCTACTTTTAACACCAAAATGGATCATCTAGTTTCCTCATGGGAGATTTCAAAAGAATTATGGCAATGATCAGCAGCACAGAAATACACCACACTCCCAGAGGATGACTAGAAGCTGGAATTTGTCCATCAGAAAGAGTCACAGACCAATGTTACTAAATTAAACTACATTCATCTGAATGAACAAGAACCAACCACAGATCAACACATTCATCCATCCATTATCTGTAACCGCTATCCTGTGCAGGGTCGTAGGCAAGCTGGAGCCTATCCCAGCTGATTATGGGTGAGAGGCGGGGTACACCCTGGACCAGGTCATCACAGGGCTGACACATAGAGACAAACAATAATTCACACTCACATTCACACCTATGGTCAATTTAGAGCCACCAATTAACCTAACCTGCATGTTTTTTGACTGTGGGGAAAACTGGAGCACCCAGAGGAAACCCACACAGACACGGGGAGAACATGCAAACTCCACACAGAAGGGCCCCCATTGGCCCCTGGGCTTGAATCCAGAACCTCCTTGCTGTGAGGTGACAGTGCTAACCACTACACCACCATGCTGCCCCAGACCTAAACAGAGTTACTAAATTAAACTGCATTCATCAAAATGAACCAAAACCAACCACAGACCAAAAGACTGTGACTAAATTAAAGTATGTACATAAGAAAGAACCAGAACTAACCACAGACCTACACAGTGTTACTGAATTAAACCATGTCCATCAGAAAGAACCAGAACCAACCACAGACCAACACTGTGTTACTGAATTAAACTACATCCATCAGAAAGAACCAGAACCAACCACAGAGCAACACTGTGCTACTGAATTAAACTACATCCATCAGAAAGAACCAGAACCAACCACAGACCAACAGAGTGTGACTAAATTAAACTACGTACATCAGCAAGAACTAGAACTAACCTGAGACCTACACAGTGTTACTGAATTAAATTACATCCATCAGAAAGAACAGAACCAACCACAGACCAACACTTTGTTACTGAATTAATTTTACATCCATCAAAAAGAACCAGAACCAACCACAGACCAACAGAGTGTGATTCAATTAAACCACATTCGTCAGAAAGAACCAGAACCAACCACCAACAGTGTGACTAAACTAAACTATGTCTATCAGAAAGAACCAGAACCAACCACAGACCAACACAGTGTTACATTCAATAGAATGAACCAGAAACAATCACAAAACTTTGAAGCTCAGTATCTTGAGCATCCATGGCAGCCACATTTTACACACCTAAAGTGCTTTTTAGTGTGAGATCACTACCAGGGTTATACAGACCTTGGTACTGAGAACTAGAACCTGGCTTCAAAGACACATATTTCCAGAACAATACAGTGACTTAACATGAGATGTTACATGGTTAAAGTGCTCTTCAGTAGGCATCAATCTCTGCCAACCTATGACCTTTACTTCCTGAGAACAAGACCCAAAATGACTACTTGTGCACTTTCCCTGGGTTGCTTTTATGCCAGAACTATAGGCCTGGTTCTCTAGTTCTGTAGGAAGAACTCCAACCCAAATGAATATCACGTCTGTATTGAGCTGTTACAGCTCCAGAAGGTGATGTGAGAAAGAATGTGTGAAAAAAAAAAACCTTGCCTGTGCTTAGCAGTTTTCATGACATTAACAGAAACATACTATTTTTGGCTCAGCTCCTTTGCTACACAGACTTCCTCTTCATATTATGTTGCTTTTATTTTCACCTCTTCAGGCTCTGTGTCACCTGTGGAAGTATTGACCCACAATAGGCCCCTTCCTTCCCTTCCCTTATTACCTCTCTTGCTATTTATCACTTTGTGTCAGTGTCATCTCTGGCACAGCTAGCAGCATTAGGCACTGCATTAACACACTGACAGTGACGTTATCAAAGCCAGGACCTGAATGTCTCTCTCTGAGGTCCTGATAAGGATCAGAGATTGGTGCTAAGGGGGACAGTGATGAAAGGGCATTCCTTTGTGTCCACAAGTATGAGTGTGTATTCCACTTTCTCTGTGTCATTCTTCAGAGTCTAGGAGGAGAATACATTTGTGAGAAAGTGTGTGTGGCTTTTAGCATCCTAATACAATCTCACCCTTGTCTCCTTTTCCTTTCCGGATTCCAGGCCAAAGCCTGGTGTGTGATGTTGCTCACAGGCTTATGCATTGTGTGGCCAACCCATCCCTATTTCCTTCTTTTAATCTGCTGAGCCACTGACTCCTCTCCTCCTCACTTCCAAAGCTCCTCGTTTGAAACTTTATCTTGCCAATGAATCCGGAAGATTCTCCTAAGGCAGCTGTTGATGAATGTCTGGATTTTCTTGTGGATCCTTTTAGTTGTCCTCCATGCCTCTGCACCATATAACAGCACCGACTTCGTGTTGGAGGTAAATATTTGTAAACAGCTAGAGGAGAGATGCAGAAAATGAGCTGAGAGGACAAGAAAAGAGTTGGGTAGATGTAGGAAGAGGGGTCCAGAATCTAACTGTGTAAGCTGGAGAGAGATCATCGATGGGCTATGCTCTGCAGAGGGGAAAGGGCATAAGTAAGTAATACTTACTTACTTAGGTGTACTTTATTAAAAATAATTTTTATTTCAGGAGATAGGATAGTAGTCAGTGCAATGTGCCATTTACCCCCCAATTTTAGTGAAAGATAACTGCCAACATGATGGCCCTGGAGCTTCAAAAACAAAGTGCAAAATTATATTAATGGCATTTAGCAGATACTCTTATGCAAAGTGATGTATAGTGTACCTCAGTAGCCCAGGGAGCAGTTGAGGTTTAGGTGTCTTGCTCAAGGGCACTTCAGCCATTCCTGGTGGTCCAGGGAATCAAACCAGCAACCTTTTGTTCCCAAAGCTGCTTCTCTAACCATTAGGCCAAATGAGAATGGCCAAATGGAGTTTCTTGATCATTTTCCAATATCAGGACACTTTGGCGGGTGTTATCTTGTTTACACCATAGTACATTACTGACATTTGAACAAAAAGAGGTTTTTGTTTTTGAATTTTTCTTACTGTTGAGCATTTGGGTGGTTTTACATCAATTCATTAAGTGTAGTAGCTTATTATGTGTACAATCTTAAATAGTCTAAGTTGTAACTACAGAAAAACTAATACTTCAACCACCATGGCATGTTTTACATGTAATCCTGTGGAAAATAGCTGCAAGGAGGGAAAGTTAAATAAGTTCAATGTCAAGCACTTTTTTCAACTTCCTGGTTTTATTTCAGTTGGAGGCCAAGTGAGGAAAGTGAGTCTTGTTTGTGAATGAATATGCAGGATATTACAACAGGATGAAAGGAAAATATGTCTTTGTCCAAGGTTATTCCAAGGTTGCAATGTAAATAGAAATAACAGTGTGTGTATTTTAGGGATTTTTTCTTTTTTTTTTTTATTGGTATGCTATGTGGCCTTCACAAGCCATCTTGATTTTCTGCCTCCAAAGTTACAGCGATAGTGAACAATCTCATCACTAGAGTTACAACAAACTTTATTTTTTATCTGCATTACTGATGATATCAACTCTAACCTAGAGAGCATGGCAGGCTAGTTAGTTTGCAGATACTAACTAGGACTGGTAGGAGCGTTGTTATGGTTACCGTATGTATGATGGGTAAACCTTGTTTTTGTGCCAAGGATTTTTCTGGAAAAAATATAAATGAATAATCATGAGGGAAAAAAAAGAGATGTTGAACATGAATAAACCTTCAGTATGCCTACAGATCGCACAAGAAAACATGTACTTGAGAACTTGAGTTTCAAGCACCATATTTGTGCAGCAGCCTTCAAACTGTATTGAGTGTTTGTATAGAAATAAAAGACAGCTCTTCATGCAGATGTAATGAAAAGGTTTTGTGCCTATAAATGCTTCATTTTATTGAAGTACAGACAGAAACATCATGTAGACCCTCACTATTGAGTGTGTGTCTGAATGAGGTTGCAGATTTGAATTTCCATGTGTTTGTGTCTGAGTGTAAGGATGCACTGCAGTAAGCAGCATTCTTCATTTATTACAGCACTCATTAATTCACTTTTCCAATCTTTCATTAATTACCTCACACTTCGATTCATGAATTCAGCTTTATACCACAGCGCTGTTGAATTGTGGATTCAGACATTGTTGATTAATTGGAATAGTTGTGCATCTGCAAATCACAGGTTTATATGAAGTGAGAGAATGATTGTTTATAGCTGCTATAGTGTAAGTGAGGAACCAACTTGTTTCATGGATCTTCCACAGTGTTTAATGCAACTATAAATGGATAAAATGCATGACATCATTCTTTTGTAATTGCTGGAAAATGGCAGTGGTATATAGAAGAGGAATAAAACACTTGAGGATGTGTTGTTCATTGAAAAAAATGCGTAAGTTTCAAATTTCAAACTCAAACACTAACTCTACTTCTTCATGTCATGAGGAAGGAGCTTGGCAGGATGCAGTTACAGGTAAAAAAAGTTTTATTAACAGTCCAAGCAAACGCAATTCAAAAACATCATATAGAAACAGGTACAATGTCAGTCAATTGGCAAGCAACACTCACACAGGGCAAAATGCAAAATACTGTCATAAAAACCATGAATAAAACAAAAAGTCAAAGCACCAGAACAACAGGAACAAAATGATTATGACCTGGCAGAGTGAGACATGTGAATGCTAAGCAATACCTCACAAAGTGAGAGTGTGTAAGGAGTCTTTAAATGCTGAGTCCTTAATGAGAAGAAATATGAAAAGCTGTGTATAATGGAGCATATGAGGATTCACGGTGATTACTGCAGTGGTTGCTGGGAAACATAGTTTGTGGTGTACACCAGGAAGTGCAACCCAGAAGTGTAGTCTAGCACCGAGTTCATGAGGTATGCTAAGCAGCACTCAAATCAAGGGATAGTTCATGACAGAAGTCAGGATGCAGATTGATGACATCATCCTTGAAGCCAGGAGGAGGAGCAATGGCATCATCCCCAGAGCCAGGAGGCAGAATAAAGACATCATCTCCTAAGTCAGGTGGCAGAGTGATGGTGTCATCTTGAAGCCAGGAGGCAGAGTAAAGACATCGTCCCCTAAGTTAGGAGGCAGAATGATGGCATCATCCTTGAAGCCAGGAGGTGATGCAAGCTCCAGAGAGGAGGCCACCCATTCAATCTCAAGTGAGAGCTCAGGAGAGCAGGCCGCTCTGTCGGGCTCTGGTGAGAACTCAGTAAAGAACGCCACCCTGTCGGCTTTGGGAGGAAGCTCTTTGAAAAAGGCTGTGTTCTGTTGGCCTCTGGAGGGAGGTCTTCAGTTGAGGCTTCCATATCAGCCTCAACTCCCTCCAGCCTCTGGAGGGAGCTGTTTAGTGGAGACCACCATGTTGGCCTCTGGAGGGAACACTTCTGAGGAGCCTGTCCTATTGACCTGTGGAAAGAGCTTTTTGGTAGAGGCTGGCATGTCAGCCTCTAGAGGGAACTCTTCAGTGGAGGCCACCATGTTGGCCTCTGGAGGGAACTCTTAAGAGGAGGCTGCCCTATCTGTCTCTGAAGGGCAGTCTTTGGTAATGGTTGCCTTCTTGGCCTCTGGAGGCTGGAGGAAGCTCTTCAGTGGATGTCCCTGTAGGCATTCCATCAATCCCCCACCCCCAAAGCCAAACAAATCCAAACAAATCTAAAACATGATTCAAAAATGTTGTATCGAAACAGGTATAAAGTTGGAAGATTGGCAAACAACACTCATCAGGGCAAAATCCAACATAACAAAAACCAAGAATAAAGCAAAGTCAAAGCTATATTTTGTCAATTTATTTATTTTTTTAAATCTTAAAACCTTTTAAAAGTTTTTAAGAAAATACTGTATGTGAGATCTTTTATTATTTTTCACATCATTTTGACCCAGAAGAACATTTTGAATCTAATCCAAAGTCTGAAATGATCTATCCATCCATTATCTGTAACCGCTTATCCTGTGCAGGGTCGTGGGCAAGTTGGAGCCTATTCCAGCTGACTATGGGCAAGAGGTGGGGTACACCCTGGACAAGTCACCAGATCATCGCAGGGCTGTCACACAGAGACAAACAACCATTCACACTCACATGCACACCTACTGTTAATTTAGAGCCACCAATTATCCTAACCTGCATGTCTTTGGACTGTGGGGGAAACCGGAGCACCCGGAGGAAACCCACGTAGACACAGGGAAAACATGCAAACTTCACACAGAAAGGCCACCGTCAGCCACTGGGCTCAAACCCAGAAACTCCTTGCTGTGAGGCAACAGTGCTAACCACTACAGCACTGTGCCACCCTGAAATGATCTATGTACTGCAAATATTAAATGGGATGTTGACCTTGTTTAAATATTGAATATTATTTTTAAAAAAGATGAGGTGAGTAAAAGGTGCCATGAGGTTTGTAATTTAACTTTAGGTGATGTTCAAGTAATTGAGAAGAATTATTCTGATGTAAAGCAAAATTATCATCTTATTTTAGTGGAGCATGATAAAACACAAACATTTCCAAATACGAGAATATTCACTCTCACACTCGTATCCTTCTCTCATGTAAATCTGACAGTGAGGATGTCTTATAAGCTGACTGGACAGAAAAGGTATTTTCCCCCCTAAACACTTTTATAAAATAGGGGTGGACAGGTTCCTCAAAACAGCTCAGTCTGAAAATCTCATCATCCTCTGTTTGAGGCTTCATTTTGATGAGTCATGGTGATATTGACACAGTATTTCCACAAAGACTTTCTTTCACCAGAAACCAATAAATCTCTCCAAAACAGGCCCAATATTAATTGAATGACTTAATGGCTCGTCTATAGACATTACTGAGACCTCTGACTGATGTGTTAATTATGGAACTAAGATCAAACACATTGTAGTGATATGACCCAGGCTCACTTATATTGGAAGATGAGCTCTTTATTAAACAATTGGGACTTGAACTTTATAACTACTTCTGAGCTGGTAGAACCGAAGAAGACTAATCTTCTACCCACACAAGATGTGTAATGTAAGCATCATGTTAAGGTTCACACCAAGCATCAATTCAAGCCCTGAGTCCATTCACACTACGGGTGTTTCAGCATCTCCAGACAAGCTATCCAATGGCAGCAGAAAGAGCTCCCATTTATTTAGCCAGTGATTCAATGTATGATGAAACCACTGAATATGCTACAGTACAATACGATATTAATTAGAGGCATTAAACTGTTTCATATGTGACCAACTTTGTTCAGACTTTTGGAGAGGTCTACTGTTAATTTACAACTGAGGATGATACATACATACATAAATCATCTGTAGCTGCTTATCCTGTATAGGGTCACAGGCAAGCTGGAGCCTATCCCAGCTGACTATGGGTGAGAGGGGGGGTACACCCTGGACAAGTCGCCAGGTCATTGCAGGGCTAACACATAAAAAGACAAACAACCATTCACACCTACAGTCAATTTAGTGCCACCAATTAACCTAACCTGCATGTCTTTGGACTGTGGGGGAAACCAGAGCACACCCACGCGGACAACATGCAAACTCCACACAGAAAGGCCCCCGGTGGCCACTGGGCTTGAACCCAGGACCTTCTTGCTGGGAGGCAACAGTGCTAACCACTACACCACCGTGCTGCCCCAGGATGATACACTGCCTGGCAAAAAATAAATTAAAAAAGTCACTATTTGGATTTAAATAAGCAAATACATAACAGCCTTTGATTGGGTAATTACTTCAGTGATTAATGTGCTTCAGCTAGCAACAATTCTTTTAACCCTAGCTGGTGCAGTGAGTAGCTTCTCATTTCTTAAACATACATGTCAGAAGACGTATCCTGATGTACTCATGGAAAATATGTTACTGTGTTTTGAAAGGTCAAATTAGATTATTTCCACACTCACAATGTGATGAGAACTCATAGGATTGGGACTAAACAGCTGTATGTCCAAAAGAAAACCACTTGTTAGGGAGACTAATCAGGAGAAAAAGCTTCAATTTGCTAGGGAGCCTAAAGATTGGACCCTGGTACAATGGAGAAAAGTCATGTGGTCTGATGAGTCCAGATTGACCCTATTCCTGAGGGATGGGTGTGTCAGGGGAAGAAGGGAGGCTCATGAAGCAATGCACCCATCATCCATACTGTCCACTTTACAAGGCTCTGGAGGCAGTGTTATGATTTGGGGTTGATTCAGTTGGTCAGGTCAAGACTCAGCAACATTAAAATGAAGGTCACCTGATGACCTGAATGTACTGAATGACCAGGTTATCATCACATCAATGGATTTTTTTTCTTCCCTGATGGCACAGGAATAAAATTAGGGCTCTCTCTCTTTCTCTTTCATGTATTGTCATCATATGTCCAGCTTTGTGTCATGTAGCCATGCCCTCGTCTCAGGTCCCACTCGGAAGAGGTCCTCCTCTGAAGGTGGTCTATACAGGGGACAAGCGGTGATGATGTGGTTGGCAGTCTGCTCAGGCTCCCCGCACTCACACGCTGCACTGTCTGTTAGGCCCCACTTCTTCATAGAGGCTTTGAAGCAGCCAACCCCGGTGCGTAGGCGATTCAGGAGAGTCCATTGCCGACGAGGTAGGTCTTCTCCTTCAGCGCAATCTCCAGGATCCTGGATGTAATGGTGTATACATGTCTGACCTGCCGACTCCCATTCCTGCTTCCATGCCGCCGCCAGCCAGGCTTTAGTTGACAGGTCCTCCGGGATAGAAGTAAGCATCTCTTGGGCCGCCAAGTTGTATGGGTGACGGGACTTGAGTCTGCTTGGAGGTGTTGCCATGGTTGTGGTGTTATGGAGGAGGTGCCAATCATATTCCTGGGCTTTCCTTGCCAGGGCAAGGGTGGCAGAAAAGCAGACTTTTTCTGACTTATTTCTGTTTATGAATTGTCCTGTTCTCTTGTCGCCTTCCTATTTATTGACCCACATTATGGACTGCGATTTTTGGATTACCCTTAATAAAACATAGTTTGAGCATTGACACTTGTGTCCTGTCTCTAATCTCATTTTGCACTTTAAGTCATTCCTTTGTACAGTTTTGTACCGTATCTTGCATTGAAAAAATGCTCTTCACAAGCTTGGTTTATCTCCACAGGTCATGCTGTCACCACAGAGACACCTGCCACCCATCTGCTGCACAAAGGGTCCCTGAGATTACTGTACTGATGCCCAGCAGCTCCACTGATGAGCTCTGTCAGGTCCTGGAAAGATTCCTGTTCTGGCCTTTTGGCTGCTAAGAATGAAAAAGTTCACACGTTATAAATGAGTTCTGCGAACTGTCATCAAGGACACACAGGAATAAATGGAGTTATCCGATAACTCTGTGAGAAAAGTCTGAAAGTCTTCTCTGTAAGGTGATATATTCCTTCTCGCAAGCATCTATTCTTCCTCTGTGATGAATTGTCATGCTCCACTACTTCCCCTTTCCTCCCTGCCCTCCATATATCATTAGGAAATAAACTGTTTTGCATTATAAAAAGTGTTTCCTGCACTTTTTAAATAATTCTGCCCCAAACTTTTTGAGTTCTCAGAGCTTTTTTGCATGTACAGTGGGGCAAAAAGTATTTAGTCAGCCACCAGTTGTGCAAGTTATCCCACTTAAAAAGATGAGAGAGGCCTGCAATTTTCATCATAGGTACACTTCAACTATGAGAGACATAATGGGGGGAAAGAATCCAGGAAATCACATTGTAGGATTTTTAATGAATTAATTGGTAAATTCCTTGGTAAAATAAG
>JAOANJ010000015.1:2535249-2546967 GCA_026413345.1 Ariopsis seemanni
GGGATGCTGGAGAAGACTTTATGCAGTGGTTTGACTCTCCCATCATTAACACAAAATCTCAGTGAAAAATTAATACAACTATGGACTGAAATAAATGTTTTTACCTTGCATAAGTTTATTGAAATAATGCCATGTCGAATGCATGCTGTAATCAAAGCTAAAGGCTTTAATATTAGAGTGTGACCTTTTTTTTTTTTTTTTGCGGTGCAGTGTATATGATTGTTGCCTTGATTAATTTTGATCATTGCCTTTTAAAATGATCCAAATTGTCCAATCATTACACTCCTAGTTTCTACATATGCCCTTTAAGGTTCTCCCATAGGGAACTATAAGGGTTGCTTATAAGGTTGACCTTTGTGTAAGTCTGGACACTTATGAAAATCTTTCTGAGAGCTCTAGAAAAGGAAAAAAAAACCTTTATGTTAATCAGCAGAAAAGTTTCCTTTGTAACCTTTTGGCCTCTTAAGTTGCAGACTCTGAATACAGCCATCTGAGAGGCAGTGGATTGCTTTCTTTTTGTCCATCTGTTCTCAATGTTGTCTTGGACAAACTTTAGCAAAAGAAAAACATCTTTTCTTGTTTTGTATAGAAATGACCGCATGATATGTGTTTGTGTCAAAGCAATGAAGAAGTCATCCACATACTGTACAGAGCCACTGAAAGTTCAGATTAAATACGCATTATCAATTTCAAAAGAAAACCCAACAGAACACTAAATGGAATAACCACAGCTTTTAAATCTCATTTACACACACACACACACACACACACACACACACGGAGAAAGAGAACAGATCATTCCTCATGTCAGAAAACCAATATCTACTCATACTCACTCATTTAATAAGTGAGCCGACATGCCGCATTGTAAAAAGTGCTTTAAATGCAGTGCCGTGGGTGTGAGTGAAAAACACAGCTGATGTATAGAGTGTGACTTTAAGACAAAGTAGATGAGGATGAAGTGAAAAGTGTAGAGCTGGAGGAGAGATGATAATGCTATCTCTCTCTCTTCCTCTGTTTCTCTCTCTCAGTTTGTCTTTTAGTTAAGTTAAAAGGAAGATTTACAGTAAAATCCTCCTGCTACAGATAATCACACAAGACTAAGTGACATCGCTCTGTTTAATTAGCACTAAATGAAGTGAAGCTAATTTCAGGGACGCTTCGATGCATCACTTTATAGGCCAAGTATGAGTACATGTACTCATAGATACTGATAGCAATAATGAAATGAGCAGTCTATTTCCTCAATCAGGAATGTCACTGAACATTTTTACTTTGTTTATCTTCTGCTGGTTTGTTCTTTACAACAGTAGCAATTTTTTCTCACCAAACCAGAGTATGCTGCTAAGAATAAACTCCTCGTTTCTGCCAAGTTTTATGTTAAAGACATTTTATCAGCTTATTTGTATCATACGAAAACTCCATAGTGCCTTATCTTGATATTTTCACCAAGCTACAGTTTGCAGGCTGCTTTGCTTTGATCATTTGTCATGAAATATATCCAGATCATTGTCATGTCATTTGTTCATTAGTGACTGATACCGATCCCAATATTGGTACTGATGCACGCTATCTAATTGTATCACTTCCTTATCAGTCTCTTGTACAAGTCTCTGCCATCCCATCACATGCACCACACACACACACGCCCAAAATTTTGCTAGTTCATTTAATAGTTCAAAGAGCTTTGTGAAATTCCTCCACCATGAGCATCCACAGCTGGGGTGTGTCTGAGATTGTGAGTGTGAGAGAATAAATGGGAGGTTTTGTATATTTGTGTGTGTGTGTGTGTGTGTGTGTAAAGGTTAATGTGGTGCAGTTCTGTAGCAGAGACTCTGAATGTCTCTTAATGAAGTGGGTTTTACTGCAGGGGAGGTGCTATTGACCTGGGTGTTTGTGTGTGTGTGTGTGTGTGTGTGTGTGTGTGTGTGTGTGTGTGTGTTGCTGGTCAATCGAATGCAGAATGCTGTTGCAGTCAAGGGGCCATAAACATAGTGCCTGTAATATAAGTATTCTCCATGGAAATGTAGAGGTGCCAATATTTTTTAAACCAGCATTTCTAAACTAACCTTGCACTACTCAGGAATTTTTTTTTTTAAATTCCAGAATCTCTGTAATATATACAAGAACCTATATAAGCAAAGCTGCCATGCTATTTATTATTTTTTGTATTAATTTTGATGAAGCGTACCAATATTTTTGAAATATTCACTGTAGATAGACAATGAACATTCTCGAATTTAGTTTCTCAGAAAGAGGGAAGTGTAGATTACGAATGAGCTCATTATACAGTGTGTCCGTGTGTGTGTGTGTGTGTGTGTGCGTGCGTGTCGGTCTGAGTGCTGCAGGCAAAAGACAACTCTGGCCACGATCTATTACTCTGCGGCATGTTGAAATGGAGCCGGGGTGTGAGGGCACCTTTCACACCCAGCCTGCTGCATGCTAATACACTCATCACACACACACACACACACACACACACACACACACACACACACACACACACACAGAAAGAGAGAGGGATGGGTGAAGTTATGTACACCCCCTCAAGGGTTCTTTGGGTAGTTTTTCTTTACTGAGAAAAAAACAGAATGATGTGGTTAAGAGAGAGATGGCGATTAAGAAAAGGATAGAATAAAAGTGTCTAAATAATAATAAAGGAATAAAATAGAACAGATATAATAACAGAAATGGACAGAATGATGTAAATCTAAATAAGGAAATCTGGGACAAGCGTATAAACAATAAAAACAGAGATAAAGTAATAGAGATACATAGGGATTGTGTGGGTGAGAGAAAGGATGTATGGATGAGTGTGAAGGATGAAGAACAGATGGAGAGAAAGAGAGACATACTGTATATCGGAGAGAGAGAGAGAGAAGAACAAGTGATAAAGAAGGAAAAGTGAGCAGCACATACCTGTAGCTAGTGCATGAAAGAGCATGAAGAAGAGCAGAAAGGAAAGGATGAGAGATGGAGAGAGAGAGAGAAAAAAGAGTGCTGTGGGCTGAAGTTCATGATAAAACGAATGACAGATGTAGGAAGGAAGAAAGAGGTGTGGGATGATGGGGAAGGAAAGAGGGTTATAGAGTAAACGACAGATGTAGAGATCTGTAGAAAAAGTAAGAAAAATAAAAAAGAAGGAGGTGTAAGAAGAAATAAAAAGAAGGCAGACAGATTAAAAAAGAAAGAAAGAAAAGGATAAAGTGGAAGGAGAGTGACCGGGAAAAAAAAAAGAGTATGTATGGGGGGGAGAAGGAGAGAGAGACAGAAACACAGCATGATTCTCAGATGCTGCTGACTGCAGAGAGAAACATTGATGACAAGAGACTCCTCATTTTCACATGAGTCACCAGGAAGAGAAAGAGAGAGAGAGATTCTTCCTGCAGAGAGCAGGCGAGCATTAGACAGATCTCCGCTATGCCACGATTACTCAGATTTATCACTGTCAGTGTGCGGCGAGCATGCTCTATCACTTCTCTCTCTCTCTCTCTCTCTCTCTTTCTGTCTGTCTGCAGGGGGAGACCTCTTTATTCTCTCATTATGGTTCAACAACAACAGCTCCAATGTGTGTGTGTGTGTGTGTGTAAAACGTTTTTTTTTTTTTGACACTTGCTTCTCTACACACTGCATATAAATCACCTACAGCACAGGCATTAAAATGCACTGATGCCTTTCCTGTTCTGGACAATGTCTCTTTTATAGTCAACGATTGTCTCCAGTGCAGTGGTCTCAGTCTGGAGATCAGTTAGGACTAGATCTTGTTATCACTAAGTGCTGTATGGTCGTAATCTTGAGATTAGAAATTATTGAATTTGTAATTGTCATCCTAGCCAGATACACATATACAGTCGAGTGAAGTAGCGTTGTCAGGAGTCTCAGGCAGCAGTGAACACACTCAACAACATGCAGGACAAAATTAGAAGAAGACCAACTTCCAGTGGACCAACAATGAGGACAACACAATAAATCCAACACAAGGCATTATAACATACAGTGCAGCATGACTGATGTAACAGTGCGTCCTAGTGGGTAGTGTGTGTTGAGTAAAGTGTTACCACCACACACAGCAGAGAAGTCCCTGAGTTGTAGTACTAAAGTGGGTCTGTTGCTGTAACTGTACCAGAGCTACTGGTATCGGTGGACAGTCCATAGTGATGTTCCTAAGGAGGTATCCATGAGTGTGATACAGTAATAGGAAAGAACAAGACAAGGACACAGAGTGCTTATTGGTTAAAGCGGCTAGTGTGTGATGGAGGTTGTGTCCACTTCATTCTGAGGGAGTTGGGAAGCAAGCAGGTCATTATTGAGGGTCCTTGTTGAAAGAAGGAGTTCTGCAAGGTACAAAGGTACAACAAGTTTATGGAAGGGATGAGATGGGAAAGAATAGAGATAGGGAAGAGACCCAGAGGAAGCCCAAAGAAAAGATGGGGGGGGGATCTCATCAAAGAGGATGCTCAGCATATTGACCTGACCCGGGTGAGTGATAGACTAAAATGGAGAGTGGATATACAGAAGCCCGACCCTTGAGGGGATTATATGGGATGATGAAGAAGAAAGGGGTGTGCCACTTTTCTGTTTATATTCCTGAGGTAGCATTTACTGTATATGTCCTCTATCAGAGGCAGACAGTCCACAATGATTATCTCCACTTCCTTTACATTAATGGCATTTTGCAGATGCTCTTACCTAGAGAGACATACAACATACCTAGAGGGAGCAGTTGGGGGTTAAATACTGGTCCAGGGATTTGAACCAGCAACCTTTTTGTCCCAAAGCTGCTTCTCTAACCATTAGGTTATGGCTTCCCCACACTTTCTACTGCAAGATATTGCAGTTTGCTGAGGACACTGACATAAATGTAAACCTATATGACACCTCTGTAAAATGTAGTGAGGGTGTGTGTGTTTGTCTTGTCAACATTAAGTGACACCAGTCCACTAGCTGCTCCACCTCAGCTCTGTATGCTGTCTCGTTGTTGTTGATGATGATGAGTCCCACTACTGTGGTATCATCTGCAAACTTGATGATTCAGTTTAAGCAGTGCCTCGCAGTCGTCATACATCATCTGAGTGAACAGCAAGGGGCTGAGCACATAGCCCTAAGCTGTGCCAGTGCTCACTGTGATGGTCTTGGAGGTGTTGCATTTGATTCGAACAGTTTGTGGTCACTCATTCAGGAAGTCTGGTATCCAATTCCAGAGGGAGGAAGTGAAGCCAGCAGGTTCCATTTCATGACCAATTTCTGTGGGAATTATTGTATTGAAGATCGATCTGAAGTCAATGAACAACATTCTGACATATGTGCTCTTCTTGTCAAGGTGGGACAGGGATAGGTGGAGGGCTGTGAATAAATAATCAGGGGACTGGTTTGAGTGATATACAGACTGATACAGGTCAGCTTTGATAAACAGCATAGATAATATATGATTAGATTCTGTGGTCTTAGTCTGGAGAACAGTTATGACTTCATCTTGTGGTCTTAGTCTGGATATCAGTTTTGACTAGATCTTGTGATTTTATTCTGAATATCAGGTCTTATTCTGAAGATGAACTATTTAGAACTCTTGTAGTCTTAGTCTGAAGATTGATTATTAGATCTTATAGTCTAACAGGATCTTGGGGCCTTTGTCTGAATATTGATTACCTCTGTCAACTTTGTTGGAGTAGGTTATATTTTCACCTCTCTTTGTTTGTTTGACTGTTCCCAACATAACCCAAAATGTATTGAACAGATTTTGATGAAATTTTGAGGAAAGTTGAGCCATGGGCCAAAGAACAATTGATTCGATTTTGATGCAAATTTGGATACGGATGTGAATCCAGGATCTTTTTGTCTGTTCCCAACATAACTCAAAAAGTAGTGAACGGATTTGGATGAAATTTGGTGGACAGTTTTAGTATTATCCTGGGTTCAAGTGATTTCACTTTGATGTTGATAATACGTGGCTTGGTGGAGGTACAGTATGCACTCTACCGAGTGACGTTCTAGTTAAAACTAGATCTGTCATAGTGCAGAGATCTGTTTTGACTAGATTCTGTCATTTTATTGTATAGATTATAATCAGCTGTCATGATATTAGTCTGGAAATGAATAGGACAATATCTTGTGGTCTTAATCTGGTGATTGGCTAGACTTTGTAGTCTGACTAAATCTTGGGTTCTTTGTCTGAATATTGAATATATCCAGATACTACCATAGAATAGAGCTTGTAATCTTAGCTTGGAGATCAGTTGTGACTAGGTTTTGTCTCAAATATAATTAATCCTGCTCTAACTCTGTTTGTGGAAATGAATTAGTTTGAAAATGCTTCCCCAGATGTACCATCTACCATATTCTCTTGTACATCCTGTTTGAATCTTTCATGCTGCATCTCCATTTCCTGTACTGTTCCATGCAGTTTGTTCTCTAAAGAGCTCCTGTAAAGATGTGGCCAGACTGGAGTGGTTTTGAGTAATGAATCCAGCAGCACTGAAGTGTGACTTTATCTTAGATCAAGCAATAATCCAGGTGGCTCAGCTGATGGTTAATTCCTGCATGTTGGCAGCTGATGTGCAATTGGCAGGTGGCAGCACTACATGCGTGTGATGAAACTTGAACTGTTGAACAAAGCACACACATATGAGAGTCACATAACCACAGAAGTTGTTGGTGGTGGCAGTGGAGCAAGCCATATGTGTGGGCTCTAGACACAGGCGAAGATGCTGGCAGCCCACACACACACACATACAGAATGTTATTCTAATTTCTTCTGAAATGGTTATTATATTCCATAACACACATGCTCTCTACATTATTCCATCTGTATTGCTCTCAGTGTTTGCACAGATTTGAAACTAAGCCATGCTTTGATTTTAGCCAACAACACTTCCATTATAGCAGCTATAAACAGTCAATCCCTTGACCAGTCTGTCTTTATGCTAAAATTCACTTCATGCAGTTGGATCCACTTTCTCACCAGAGGTTCTCGGGCCTGAACATGATCAGTGACCTGCCTGAATAGCAGCACTAAGGAGGAGGACGCACCTGGGTTCCATTCAAATGGACTAAACACTGTATATTAGCAAGTACATTAAAGTAACAGCATTTTAGCCTCTTTAGCATACACACATAACAGTTATGTATCAAAAACAAACTTCATTATTTGAGGTCCACAATAAGGAACTATAAGGACCATTAAGCAATTCTGTGCAGGAAAATTAGGCAATTATGTTGATTATGTGTGGAAAATAGGGACATCTTTTTCTGTATGCTAAATGAAGAGTGACTGCTTTCGAATTTCCCCTCATCATCAGTGATATATAATAATAATAATAATAATAATAATAATAATAATAATTCACCTCATCAGCCAGCCAGGTGTGTTTGAGAAGCTGAAAACCACAGATTTAAATCCTACCTTACTTTTATTGGTTTTCATCTGACTGCATCATTCTCAATCCATCCCCTGCTTTCCCACAGAGAATGATTTTTCAGCCTGGATGAAGGGGTCGAGCTATTAGCATGGGTCACCATTGTACGATTTCACATTCGTTTTTGCATGACAGGTCTGCCTCAGAGAGGCACAGAGAGAAATGCAAGCGTGCCAACTCAACCACTCTTTATCACCCACCCCATCCAGCACAACCTTACTGCTCAAACTCTCAGCTCATGTGTTAATGCAGTTAAATTGGGCATGCATTTGTTGGAACAGGAGAAAATTATGCTACACATGTGCGTGCATCCATCCAGGATTTGAACTTCAAGTCCACCAAGGTCCAGTCACACCTGCTTTTGGTAAATGTTCATTCATTTCCTCTTCTAGCGGAAAATGTTACCAGAATATTCAGTCAGTGTTTGACAGGATCGTAGAAGTACAGGATGTAATGTTAAAAAAATAACATTCCTACAAGAATTTAAAACATTTATCATAATAGTAATTTGTGTCAAAATTACTGGAATATATCCGACTCTGAGAGAGCAGAGTAATGAAGCTCAAAACTTACACAAGCATAATTCTTGGCAGGACTTCACAATGAATGCATCTTCTTTGCATGTTAAGGAAGTGAACCAGAAATAAATTAGCAGAGCTTGCATTAGAATTCCACAGATGGTGACCCCTGCTGGCGAAAAGGGGCAGGATCCTTGGTTAGAGTTACCAGTTTGGGAGGTGGGACGACAAACATGTTCATGTGCATGTTAAATATTAATATTACATGTGTTGTGGGGGGGGGGAGGTGCTTCTGAATGTACATAATTTTTAGAAAGTTTACTTGCAAATATCACAGGCTAAAAACATAAAAATAATTAAAAGTGCTGATTGCAGTCATCTGAAATTTTCTTTTCTTTTTTTTTTAATTGTGCTTGGCATTTTCCTATGTCCCACAAGAACAGTATTATGTAGATGAAATGTGATCATTTTGATGTGCTGAGGGTGGCTTTTCTCCATTTTGGGACCACTGATTTATGTGGGGCACGAAGGTTAGCCCATATGGTCCAATCCCACAGAAGAGCTACGGTACTGTATCACAAACTGTTGAAAAAGTTAATGCTGACACCTTTCTGTTTTAGCCAGCATTAACTTTTTCAGCAGTTTGTGCTACAGTAGCGCTCCTGTGGGATTGGACCATATGGGCTAGCCTTTGTGCCCCATGCCAATCAATGAGCCTTTGACACCCATGACCCTGTCACCAGTTCACCGGTTGTCTTTCCTTGGACCACTTTTGGTAGGTACCGTACTAACTACTGCAGACTGGGAACACCCCACAAGATGTGTTGTTTTGGAGATGCTCAGACCCAGTCATCTAGCCATCACAATTTGGCCCTTGTCAAAGTCGCTCAGATCCTTACATTTGCCCATTTTTCCTGCTTCCAACACATCAACTTTGAGAACTGACTGTTCTTTTGTTGCCTAATATATTGTTGCCTTTGACAGGTGCCACTGTAATGAGATAAGCACCCAAATCTGATTTTTCCACAGATCCATGTAATATTACACCTTGCTAAAAAACATGTCCATATCTACAAAAGGAATAGCTCATCTTTTGCTTAGGGAATGCAAATGTTTCCTTTGAACCCTTTGAAAAGTCAAAAACAAAGCACAAAATAGAAATTAACTACTTATTCTGAGTCAGTTTCTAACATAATCAGCTAGCGAGCTACTTATATACCATCCATAACTTCTTTTCCTTTCCTGATAGGATAAAGACTACATTCTGATGAACGTTTGAAAAGAGCTTGATTTTACTGGGACATTTCAGCTGTCATGGACATGTCCCTACCATACTTACACTAATTGAGTATACATATACGTTTATACTGATCATGACCAAGTTGAAGACAAGATACCCTTTTGCAAAAATGATACAACTGTACTGCTATAAAATCTAAACGGGTTTGCACTTTAGGCGGTGAAACACAACAGTGAGGGTTAAATCAGCACACAAGGCTTCAGCTTACACAATGTCTTTAACAAACAGTGTGTACTGTGCAGGAGAATGGGCTTCCCATGGAGGCAGCAGGAACAGTGTGAGATGTGAAAGGATTAATAGCATGGGAGCCGAGAGAGTGAGTGCAGGGAGAAGAATGATCCCTTCACCAGGGAGTTATTCCTCACTGTCAGAAAGCAACACAACTCCAGGCCGGGTTTGAGCAGATTTGTGCTTCTACTTTATATTGTGTTGTCAGCTAAACATGATCTCATGTGACATGTATGAAAGTAGTTAGAAAAACATATGAATGTTAAAATTTTACCCACCAATGATGGACTAGAAATGGAAAACAGAGCTCACATGTTCAGTGACTTTGATTAAGGAAGTTTCCAGTGCAGAATGGCTATATCATGACAGCATACCTTGCTAGCTTTATTGTCGGAAGCCATGACCTAAAGGATAGAGAAGCAGGTTTGGGAACAAAAGGTTACTGGGTCAATTCCCTGGACCAGTAGGAATGGCTGAAGTCCCCTTGAGCAAGGGCACCTGCTCCATGGGCTGCCCACTACTGTGGGTATGTCAGGGTCTTGTTGTATGTTGCTCTGGCTAAGAGCATCTGCTAAATGCCTGTAATGCAACATAGAACACTAGCTATGTTGGCAAGCTAGCATTTTTAATAGCCAATCTAATATAATGCAACTAGGGAAGTGGTGGAATTTGTTTGGTGACACAGTTCATAATGCTTTATCATGTCAGTAGCTCACTCTTTCATTACACCCTGAAGGGTTCTTTGGTTGTCCTTTTGAGGGAACCTTGTATAGAACCCTAGAGCAGACTGATTCCTAAGAAAAACCCTATTAGGGAGCTAAGAAACCCTTGAGGAACACTTTTTTCAAAGAGTTTATGTATTAACTGTTTAAGTGTGTGGCACAAACTTAAAATTATTGGTTATTATTTTCCTCAAAATACCAAGACCCTGTTATGTTTTTACCTCCATTTGTTTGTCTGTTCCCAATATAAATAAAAAAGTAGTGAACAGTTTTGGATGAAATTTGGAGGAAAGGTCATCCATGGACCAAGGAACAATGATTAGATTTTGATGAAATCCAGATATGTACGGTACATGGGTCCAGGATTGTTTGTTTGTTTTCAACATAACTCAAAAAGTAGTGAATGGATTTAGATGAAATTTGGTGGACAGCTTTAGTATCATCCTAGATTCAAATGATCTAATATTGATAACATGTGGTTTGGTGGCGGTATGCACTCAAATCTGTTGAGTGCCTTTCTTGTCTAATTGTTAGGGGAGGTGGAGGTGTGGTGAGATAAGGATCCACAAGCAGAACACAGGCAGTAATCCAATAAAAAAGGTGATTTAATCCAGGGAAAAAGGGCACGGCAAAAAGGTGAACAAACGGGACAAAAACAAATGGCAAAATAGTCCAGGTAAAAAGCGACAAAAAACTTGACAAAAACACAAGGCAGACAAGGACAAAAACAAGAGAGCAAAAAAAACAAAAAACCAAACAAGGAGAAAATCCTAAGTGCAAAAGCCATCAACTAGAAAAATAGCTTGAGCAAAAACCATGAAATGCAATAAAGGCACAGAAACAGCTGGAATAGCAAAACGAGACATTCTGGCAAAGTCAGGGTCTGAGAACGGCCTTTATATAGGCAGGGGTAACCCCTAGGAAGTGAGTTAAAGGTGAGCTGGAATTCCCATCCCTGATCTGGATCGGCGCTGGCATGGGAGATCCATAATCTGCGGAGTGGATGTCATGACACTAATTATTTTTATCATTTTCAGTGTTAGTTTTAGTCTTTCAGGTATTGTACGGCATCTTCTTTTTCTTTGGAGTTTTACAGCAGCTGGTGTTACTATCACCTTCTGGAACTAATTCTATTTCATTTTATTTGTGTTGCATTGTTCAGTGCATTTAATTTTATTTAAAGTGACACAGCCTGATGTATTAAAAAGATGAACAGTATCCTGTGGAGCTAGTATAACCCCTAAGTACTTGAATCACAGACTCTACTGCCCACTGCCTCATGCCTGTGAGGGAGAATGGGCTAGAAAAACACTGCGTGTGAATATTTATGCTTGAGTACGGAAATGGCCAAAGTTTATCCTCATTATAACATTACAATGAGCAAGCTCACAACAAACATGGTGGAACCAGCAGCCTTCAACACAGAAGCAAGTGCTCGAGAGACTTCAAGCTCACAGGTGTATTTAGATTTGGAATATTTCAATTCTAACCTGTATAAAAGTTGATGTTTCTCAAAGTGCAAACTCTTTTGTCACTCA
>JAOANJ010000015.1:2552652-2570713 GCA_026413345.1 Ariopsis seemanni
AAAAATAGCAAAGAATTTAGGGCCACATGGCCTTAAATTCATTAATTGTTCTATTTAAAAAAAAAAACTAATAAAATTGGAAATCAGCCCTGTGATGATCTGGTGACTTGTCCAGGGTGTACCCTACCTCTCACCCATAGTCAGCTGAGATAGGCTCCAGCTTACCCACAACCCTGCACAGGATAAGCGGTTGTGGATAATGAAATGGATGGATGGAAAATTGGAAGTCTGTGATTCAAATTCAGTAGCTTTTGGTCCACTAAACAAAAATAACTGGGTGTTGGGGAAAAATCTTTTTATGACCTACACTTGAAAAATCTGAAAGGCAGTCTACCTTTAAAATGAACGGTAGCGCAATGTGAAACCGGACCTTTGTCAGCATTTTATCGTCACAAGTTCACATTCCAGCAGCAAAATCATCCTCCATAAACATATTATCACTGACCCTGTTCAAAATTTGCCTCCAAGGCCATCACATTGTATTGTAGGGTATGCAAAGACATGAGGTTTCAAAATACCCATTTCAAATGAATGCAACCTGTTCTAAGTTGTCTGATGGAATATTGAGGCCATGATGCTGCCTTTAGAAAAACAGATTAGAATGTATATTATAACCTACTTAATCCCAAATGTAATTGGTCAGTATAGTCATGGTTGGTTCTTCTGTTTTGCATTGGAGCTACATTGCTTAATGCTGCTAACATGTAAGGGAGGTTTGTCACCTTCAAGCAAACTGCATGCCAAAACCATACCAGATGGTTCAAACCAAGTTGGATGGCTTATGTGAGTTCTGACATGGCTACCAAAAAAAAAAAATAATAAAACCAAGTTTCAAAGCGAAAAATAGTGGTAGTGTGTGGCTGGAATTAGTTTGGTGTAAGCATCAAATTTGTAAATTCAACATAATTCAGATTATAACATGGTCCAATTTTATTTGAATTTTAATACAGTCTACGTATATATATTCTTGCCATTATTTCGATATTCAATCTGTATGATCCTGAAGACTGGAAGATTCCATCACTTGTTAGTTAGATTGGTCTTGGAGTTCTAGTACAACTAAATCAGCAAACTTCAAACATCCAATGAGTACATAAGGGGGAAAATGTGTAAATATATAATCAGCTATAAACCACTTCCTAATGCAGCGTTTAGAGAGTGCTTTGGCATGGGCTCCATGCTCCAGGGAAATGACATTATGGTACGTGTGATGTACTTTTAATTTTGCCGTAGGATGGGTCATGTGTTGTAATAGAGAGCAGCGAGCACATAGCTGCCTTTGCAGCACAGTACTCATTTGAAATTAGTTTTGGTCAAAAGTCTTGTCCCTAGGGGGCGCTGCCCCACTCAGAAAGCAAGAGAGTGAGAGCGTGACATGAGAGGAATGTGTTGATGGAAAATGCAGCTGGGTGGCTGATTGTTCCAACCTCATCAGTCATGCTGGGGCCCACCAGCAGCTCTCTCTCTCTCTCATGCACTCGTTTAGACACTTGCACTCCTGTGAAGTAGCTCACAAATGCTTCCCTGCACACAACACCTGGCTGTATGATGAAAGGTAATCCATTTCTGCTAACTTCCCAAGCCCAAACCATTACTTGGCTTTAATGCAGGTTTTAACCTCAGAGTCACAAACCAAGTGCCAAACGTTTAGGCTCTTTCTCTTGTGCCAGCCATCTTTGCCACATCTTTTCTTCAAGCCCTTGTCTTTTATCTTGGAGAATAACACCACCTCATTTCTGTTAAAATGTCTTCTTTATCTGGGATCAAATAATGCTAGAAATGTTCTTGGGTGATTTGCTGTGGTTAGGCCCTGAAGAAGCAAGTCAGCTCAAATGTGAATAAAAATTGCCTGGCAAAAATCCAAGTCATTGGATACGAGACTGCAAAAAAATTAATTAGCTTCTGGTAGTGGTTAATTCGCTTTGCAGTGAGTTAATGTAGGTGAACTTTAAACTTCACTTTGTGAACCTTGGAAGCGACAAGTGGGTGAACTGTGGTCTCATTCTGGGGGAGAGGGAAATCTGCAAAAGTTTGGTGACTGCTGATCAACTTTGACCATTGTTTCATTTGAACAGATTCATAAAGACATTAACGATCGTATGGAACCCAGATATGCCATACTACCCACCTCGTTTCAGAATTTCCTGGTTAAGCTCGGCTTGCATGTTGAGAGGCACGTGAATGTGTGCATGTCCCTGTGAGTCAGCAAGTGTTTTGGATTATGATCCCGGAGTTCCTACATACTGAGACTGCTGGATGCTGTGAGGCTTATTTAACCTTTAACCCAGGGGTCAGATTCTTTGTGCTAGTTGTCTGGGAGGGTAAGGTGCATTCCACTTTGCAGTCTTGAACACATAAGAAGAGCGTATAAATTTTCATGCTACTTAGAAAATGTCACTCCTGTTCCAACACCATTTTCTGTTTTCCTCTTACTGTCTATCCACAATGGTCCTGGTAGTCTTGCCCAGGCTGAATTCATTAATTGATTAAGGATACTGGGGGGTGAGCTCTGTTTTCCCCATCAGGCTGAATGCCACAGGAGCCGTGATAATCAGAGCAGCTGTGAAAGGGCTGTAGACTGGTGCCTTGGTGGATGGGTGGGGTAAGATTTGGCTTTCCCTAGGGCAGCCAGCTCACCCCAGCACCCTGACGCCACCATTTCACGCCCCTTGCTGTTCAAGGGTGGCCGTCTGCTTATGCAAGTCTGTCTGGGGGGGGATGGAGATCTGACGCCAGAGACATGCGGATCACTCCACAACAGTGTGAGTGTATGAGTGCTTGTGTGAGTCCATGTTGGTGGAGCAGTGTAGAAAATAACAGACAAGGAAACAGCAATGGGATTTTTTTTTTGGATTGCTTAGCTGACATGGAGCTACTTCTGTGACATCCCTTGGAGAAAACCACTAGCTGGGTGGCAACCTGTAGGATTTGGAAGCCCCAAATGGACCCAGATGTATCTTTATATCCTTTGCCCGTGTTGCTGGTGTCATTTTGTGAGGGGCAGAGAGTGGCTGTTGTTCCTGGGATTGGGGTTGAGGCTAGCTCTGGGACTGAGGATCAAAGGAGTCTGGGGCTCCAGCGTTACCCTCTGTCCCATACTGCCCATCAGTGCTGGCACAGGTGTGGCTGCAGGAGGCCATGCCAAGGGAGAGCATTGCTTCTGATACCCACTGTGTTGCTTTTGTTGCTGGGTCTGGGCTCCTACCTGCTCCTTCTGAACCATGTTCTGATCCCTAGTGGAAAGCCTGACCTGCTGGACCTCCTCAGAAGTGAGGATGAAGATGTTGAAGAGGAGAGAAAGCTTACAGAGAACACTACTCTTCCATGGGTGCTTATCATGCCTACTGGCATGACTGATACTCCTCCCAGCACATTCTCCATACAGGAGACCATAGCAGTGTCTGTGTTGGCACCTGGAACAACCTTGTCCTTGGCATCCTCCAGCCCCACACCCAGCAGCACCCCACCCCCTCTGGGTAAGTGCCCAACTCCTCTGCTTGCTTTTATATTTTTCCTATTGTGCAATAACATGCAATATCATTGTTTGAATTCTCTCTGTGACGTCTCTGAAATGATTGTGAGAGGACAAGACCAGGCACACCAGCTATGCAGCAGGAAAAAGGGCAAAGGGAGAGAAAAATAAAAGCGTGTTAATCAAAAGTGAAAGACAGGACGAGGTCCACCCAAAGTCCTTTTTGGGGGGATTATATGGTCCCTATTGTTTCTTTCTCTGATAACAGAGGCGTTTTATTGTTGAGGTCCATGGCTCCTGAAAGAGGCTTTTTTAGAGTCTTACCACTGATAATGTTTTGTTTACGACTCTTGCAAATTATTCAGAAAGGTATTTGGCGTCCTTCCGTTTCTCACGTATGTCTCCGGGCATCATGTGCTTCCTTTGACCATGTTTTGTCTTTCTGTAGAGGATTATGCAGAATCAAGCAGTGTGTACATGTAGTAAATAGTGCACTGAGCTGCTGTGATGACTGAAAGGTCAGAGGTCAATCTCTAGCATTTTAATAGTAGGGTTTTATTTTTTCTTTTTGTACAGTTGTTGTCCCACATGATTAAACTGTTTTATCACCTTTTTATTTCTTTGCAAATCACTTATGATCAGTATGATCAATAAGTGTAACTAGGTTAGCTGGAAAACATTTCCCTTGTCCTCTTGATTACAACGAACACATCAAAGCCCCAATTAAGGAATTGTTCTGGCCAGCTGGTTTAGAATACAGCGAAACATAGAGCTTCTGGGTTGTGTGTGTGTGCGCGCATGTGTGTGAGACTGTTTCAGCAATTGGAGCTTTAAAGATTAAAGAGACTTTATGTATGATTTAAAGTGATTTTTGTGTTCCTAGTACTGTTAATGCACCTTTTTATTTGGAATGAACTGCATAATTTTTCTTGGGCTTTTTCTAAATGATAGCTGTTGTAACAAGTGTTTGAGCTGGAGGTTTTGTGTGTGTGTGATGCTTTTGAAATTTTTATGGATTTCGTTTTACATGCTGTTGTGTAGTTTTATGTGACAGGGCCCTCATGGGGAAAGCTTTGGCTCTGAGTTGTTATCTTGCCTGCATAAACAATTATTTTAAATTACCGATATTGATTAGAACCATGTGTCATCTCTAGATATTTATTTGAGGAGTGAGGTCTGCAAACGATTTCTGTAAAAAGGAAAAATTACAGTGCATCCTATGCGGCATAGTTATACGATTCTGGGGCATTTTGTTCTGGCTTTTGCTTTTGGATTCCTTTAAACTCGTAGGAATATTACAACCAGAGGTGACGGCAAGGCATTAAAACAAATGATAGGCATCATTTTTCACAGATTAATTTTGTTGCCAAAAAAAAAAAAGTTCCAACAAGAGGCTTCTATTTAGCTATATGCCGTATGTGGGTACTGTGTGAGTTACTGTCTTTAGTGAATACATGAAATGGCAGACAGTCGCCAAATCATAGATCTCCTAGAGATAACGAAACAAAGATGGTTTTTACATCACCGTGGAATGTTCAGTTTCTCCAACAGCATCGTGCACTCGTATATTTGTTCCATGGAACACCTTTGAAACATTTCTGAACAAGATATTTCTCATATCTCCGGTGTTGAATTTAAGTTTTGTGATTTACTATCCACTTGTATTGTGGAGCTCACACTATTTCCATAAATCCAGTCATTTTACGATGGAAAGCAAATGCACGAGCCTATTCATCACCGTATACACTCATCTATCTGTGTGAACTTCAGCAGCCTGGTGTCTAATCAGATGGAGCCCTCTGGTCTATGAAAACAATTGCTCCAAGACTGATCTTATGAATTAGATTAGCTTTTCTCCGTGGTAGGCCACATGTGTTAGTTTATGGATCGTGATATAGTGGGGTATGTTGCAAGATGTTTAATGGAGAAGACCTCTCTGAAGGATTCTGGAAGGGCAAGATGTTTCAAATAATGAAAACCACACAAGTTCAAACTAACTTTTTGACGCAGTGATTGAAGGTCTTTGTTGCAACTTTAATGAAACAGACCCACAGACATTTCAAGACTCACTGGGAGAAAGGCTGCTGGTACAAGGGCCTGGTACTTTGCCACTGGCAAAGCATTTCTGTAACATAATTCCTCGTGTGTTGCATTTTTTAGCATGCTTCTCAAAATGCAAAAAGCACAAATCGCTCCTTTCTGTTCCAATCTGCATGCAAATTGCATTGATATTCCATAAGCTTGAAAAAAAAATCTAAATCAAATTGCAAAGACTTATTCAATCCCTAGTGAGCATGTGCATGGTGCACATGACTCCAAAAGAAGAAATAAAGCATTCTGACCATTAGGGGCCTCTTTTTTCAATTTTACGACTTTCCTAGAACCCTTTGGCTATCATGGAAAAATAGAAATGTTTATGAAGCTTTCCAGATGGCCTAGATTTGTCTCCCCACCCTACCTCTGAATTCCCTTTTTAAGTTCCTTGGCCATGGAGGAATTATCAAACTCAGGAGCTAAGATCACTGGCCAAATTGGAGACGGTAGAAGCAACAACCTTGTCAGGGGCCCAAGAACCCTTAACACTTTTTGCCTTATTTCTCTGAGGGAATCTGTTACAGTTCTGTGTAGTGTTTCCCATTCAGAAAGGGTTAGAAGTGGAACCACTTGAAGAGGTGATCAACCCTGAACTACTACTACTACTACTAGTGTACGTAAGTAAACCTTCACCATCAAGCAAGTTTGACTTGTTGATAACAATGCTTGCACCAAATGTAAGAACGAAACATAAAAGAATGAAATGTAACTTCTTCAGTGATTTACGGGTTGGAGTTCCTGAGCTCTACATGATCTGAGGAAAATTAGCAAGACTGACCAGGTGATAGTGACCTTGCTGGAGTGGAATGCATTGTTGCTGGAGATCAGGGTAATGCAACAGTATAACAAGCAAGAAACTGTAAGAGGAAAAAATCAGAGCTTCGTGTCAGCTAATAGTCCAAGAGAGCTGACTGCTGCTCAGGCTGGAGGACTTTGGAAGCAGATTCAACACTCAGAAGACTTGCTGATTAGTGACAACAAATGGTATTCTGGATAGCAAGTATCTCATTTTCACCCCTTCATCATCTGGATGGAGTCAGGAACCTACCATAGGAAAGGCCTTCAACTATTAAGTATCCATGTAGTGCACAGTGGAAGGCTTTAGTTCATTATTAGCTTTTGAGTACCAACACTGAACCGTTTCAGAAATAGGGGTACAGTCGGAGTCCATTTCTGTCGCCCAAAGAACAATCTACACTAATGTACCCCTAGGGCTCATTTTTGGACCTCAAGGTATTGATGTGTACCTTTTTAAGGCCAAAAAGGTACATATATGTTCCCAAGCAGTATATAAAGGGTACAAATAAGTACTTTAGAGGGAACTGTCCCAGTGATGAGCTGTTGTACAGTAGGTAGAGTACTGTACTTTATTTTCTGAGAGTGTATATCCCCCTATTTCATTCAGTGTGTAGAGTGAGTTTATTTGCCTATATTGGCATGTCCTCCCAACCTCCACTCTGTCACACTCTCGTTTTTCCTGTGGCACATGCTTTCTCAGCAGGTATTTACAGCATGCTCCCAGATGTCCAACAGCGAGTTGATGAAAATAACAGGTACATCGAGGAATACTGTAGTTATGTAATTGACACAGCTCCGTAACTGAAAGGAGGGAAATCTGTCCACAGGATCCACAGGCATGAGCATGTCAAACAACACTGTAATGAACCGCTAACATGCTGGCTTTGTGGAGGAAACGGTGCTCTCTGTAAAGTTCAATATGTGTAAAAACCTGGAATCATGAATAGTTGAACTATTGCAGGTAGAAGGTCTTTAGACATTCTATTAGAAAAGAGCAGACATATTGAATGATGGGTGTAGTCGAGTTGTTGAGTAATTCTGTGTTCTTAAGTCTCTGTTTCCGCAGGCCCAAAAATGTACTTGTTTCCTAACTGCTGTTTTCATTTCAGCCAGGATGCAAACCACTTTGTTTTGAAATATCTCTTTCAGGCATTTTTTAAAACTTAAAATCAGGACATCAAAAAATTGGAAATTCATTTTTTTAGGAATAGACTCACTAAAAAATTTTCTGTCTTCTTGGATGCCTTCAAACCAACCCCAGTTGAAGGCAACATCTATGTATCCTCTGCTTCCTATTACCCATAAATCTGTGCGGCTGCTCCCTCAAGCAATGGAAAAAAAACAAAAAAAAAAACAGATGGTGGACCCACTTCAAAGAAGAGTGATTTTGTATACAAATATAGGATTTGGGGCTTTTTAGCTCATCTGGTTGTAGGCCAGGCCAGATGAGCTTATGCGATCACGCGTCGTCTATCATCGTCTAGCCACAATTTACAAAAATTGCTACTCCTCCTACAGGATTGATTGGATTTCAGTCAAACTCACATACAACATTCTCCAGGTGGGTGTGCATAAAAATTGTCAAGATGGTGGTGCCACCTGTCATGTTTACAATTTTATGGGCGTCTGAAATTTTTGGGTGACTCGTCACATTAAACGCTACTCTTCATAAACTGCTAGGATGTTTTCACTGAAACTCACCCAGAAGACTCTAAAAACATATTCCAACAAGAATTGTTTACCAGGTGGTGCCACCTACCATGGATGCGGCTACACAGTGGTCATATGCAATTTCACAAAAATCACTACTCCTCCTACAGGACTGATCGGATTTCAAACTCACACACAACAGTGGCCGGTATTAGCCACAGCCTCACTGAGGCATTTTTTTCCCTAGTGCTAATGTTAAGAGCTCTTCTTTACATGGCTAATGTTTACACTGATTTTTAAAAGTGGCAGTTCCCGATGCTGCATTGGCTGGTGTTTGACCAGTCAGCATACATTTACACCACTCATCGTTCCTCTTGTGCTGGGACAGAATCTACCCTGAAGTAGGAGCTACAAAAGTCTCTCAAAATGGCATTCTGAGGACTACAATTGTCCTCAGGTCCTGTAGTATGGACACACACAAAAAGAGGTAACTTCCTGCAACGGTTCCAAGAACTATGAAAAGGTTCCTCAGGTCTGAAAGCAGCTATTCTATGGAGACTTGGTGGACCCAAACATGGGGACTTGTTGGAGCCTTATACGGGGTTTTAGGGACAAACAATAGTTTCCTTTTGATCTCCAAGTGGTTTGTAATTCCTTTTGTCCATGTAGCCTAATTGAACTTCCAAGCTAACAAAATAAAATTTGTGGGTATTTCAGAAATGTTGTGTTTATTGTTCTTACTGCTTTGGAGGTATTGTTTGTTTACAGGAGCCTTCATAGTTAGATATTGACTCTTTGCTTTAAGACACTGGCAAGGATCACAGCACAGGCAGCAAGGAAAGGTGAGGTGAGGCGAGGTGAGGTGAGGTGACTGGATGTAAAATTTAGGAAGTCAAATTAAGAAAAAAGCATTTCTATGGTAACGGCTTTCAAGCCATTTTGATTCTACACAATGAATGGGATATTTAGAGACCAGACCATTCCACCTGAAAGGGTTTTATGATGTTGAGCTTATCGATGTTGTAGTTTTCAGTTTTCAGTCTTGGAAAAGCATAAATTAGCCTGTTAGCTATGGGCAAGTCAATAATCCTGCAGGTAACACACACTGGTTTAGTAAGATTTATTTACTAATTGATTGATTTATGGATTGATTGTAAACCCTCCAACACCACCCCTCTTTCTATCTTAAAGGACAATAAGGATTTTAATACCAAAAATATTTATCAAATCTAAAGCCACTCCTAAGAGGGAGAGGGAAAGAAAGAGGAGGAAAGGAAAAAAAATGGCAAACTTTACACACACTCATACATCTCAGTTGTACTGAAACAAAACATACTCGGTATAACTGTGAATTCTGAAAAATTACATATCCAACATAATCAGTAAGCATCATTCGTGTTATGGTTGTATAGTGTGTGTGTGTGTGTTTACATCACACTATACACTGTTTTGTACAGTGTGTATGCAAGTGTGTGCATTGTCATTTGCACATCCATTTTTAAAGGCATCTTTATCTGAAAACAAATGTGAATGCATCCATGCCACTGTGTGTGTGTGTGTGTTCTGACTGTGTGGAGTCTTTGAACATTCAGGCCTCTCTGTGGGAGGAATGGCGTGACCCGTAGCTGCTTTGACACTGATCCATCCTGCCAATGTGTGGGTGGGTTCACTCTGTGTGTGTGTGTGTGTGTGAGACAGCCATTAAACAAGACCTTGTCACTTCACAGCCTGCTCTAATAGATATGTCACTTATTAAACATGAATAATTATCCACCTACAGGGAACGAGAGAGAGAGAGAGACAGACAGACAGACACAGGGAGAAAGAGACAGACAAACAGGTAGAGACAGACAGGTAGAGAGAGACATAGAGACAGACAGAAAGAGAGAGAGAAACTAAGCAGTGGATCTGACATGTCTATGGAGGAAGAAGTCAGATATGGTCTGTAACTAAAACTGAGACAGATCCATTCAAATGTATAGAGACGGCCTACAGACTGTCACTGAGTCAGACTCATCTTCTTCTTTCAGCTGCTTCCGTTCGCGGTCTCCACAGCGCATCATCACAATCCACATATTTGATTTGGTATAGGTCTTACACTGGGCGCCCTTACTGACGGAACCCTCCCCAATCTATCCGGGTTTGGGACCAGCACTAAGTATGCACTGGCTTGTACAACCCCAGTGGCTGGGTATTTAACCTAATCTGCATGTCTTTGGAATGTGGGGGAAACTGGAGCACCCAGAGGAAACCCACACAGACATGGGGAAAACATACAAACTCCACACAGAAAGACCCCTTTCGGCCGTGAGGTTTGAACCCAGAACCTTCTTCCTATGAGGCGACAGTAATAACCACTGTGCCACTCAGTGAGTCAGACTTGTCTTATTACCATCAAAACACAGGAACAGGGGTCTGTTAAAGGAACAAATATAATGTGAGCGATAGCAGGAAATAAGTTGTATTTGTGGACATTTCACAACATTAAATGTAACTATAAATGAATAAAAAGCACATCATTCATGTACATGTACGGTAAGTAAAAAAGTACTGCATTTGTAAATGTCTGTGGTAGAAGAGAAATGAAACACGTGTGGACGTGCTGTTATGGGAAACTATAGCAGTCACTTATTGTTTTCCTCCAATGGCATGATACGGAGGGTGCAATTCCTGCTTTAATTACTGATACTGACACAATGTCAAATTCACAGCTTACATATACTTCTTACTCTGAAATGAGTGCAAATGTATAAAAACTCCTCTCTCTCTCACACACACTGAACTGAACCTCATATTCTATTGTAACGTGCTACAGAGCTGCAGAATGATTATGCAACACTTCCAAAACCCTTCACACCCTCACATGTGTGCTAAAAACATTCCCAGGGGACTTTTTGCAGCACTGGGTCATGTTTAAAGCTCTGGGGTGTGTTTATTTCTCTCCAGGGTGTTTGTGGGTGTGAGATTCACTCATATACACTGAGGAACATTGGAGTTGGGTGCAGAAGGTATCAGGGTTCTGCGTCATGCTGCAGAGGGGCAGGGTTTTCTTTTGGGGGCAGGCTTCAGTGGGGCAGGCAGATGGAGGGATGGAGGGGTCAAATGAGGATACAGGCTGATGTGGAAGGATGGAGGATGGATCTTTGTTATCATGGAGCCATCTAGTGGGAGAAAATGTAACTGCAGCATTGATATTGAGACTGAAAGTGAGCAAGAGTTGTGTGAGTCAGAGTCATTAGTCCTGGGCCTGATATTAAACTGCATCCGATTGAGGACGTCAGTGTCTGATGGTGGTCTGTGGCAGATTAATTGGGGTCAATTGGGTAGAGCGCCACCTTGGTGGCATGCGGAGGAACCAAAAGAAGAAGAAGCCTTTATTTGTCACATGCACACTCAAGCACAATAAAATTTGTCCTCTGTATTTAACCCATCTGAAGCAGTGAATACACCCATGTACAGCATCCAGGGAGCAGCTGGGGGTTAGGTGCCTTGCTCAAGGGCACTTCAGCCCAAGGCCACAGCATGTTAACCTAACCACGCGTCTTTGAACTGTGGGGAAAACTGGAGCACCTGGAGGAAACCCACACAGACAACATGCAAACTCCACACAGAAAGGACCCCATTGGCTGCTGGGCTCAAGCCCAGAACCTTCTTGCTGTGAGGCAACAGTGCTAACCACTACACCACTGTGCCACCCAAATACTGGTAAACAGATGGCACCACCAGACTTGTTGTCAGTGTGGGACAACTTCCATATCCATCAAGTCAGTTGCACTTCTGTGCACCACTGGAGTCTGGGTTTGGAAGTCCAGAGAGGCCATCACTGGGGGCACTACACTGTCCATCTTATTTTTGTGCAAGGCATGCTTTTTGGAAGGCATGGAAAGTCCTGTGCTGATGGAGTGTATGTGACGGCAGCAGGCTTGAGGATCTGGGAACTGCTAGCAGGAGCTCTGCACACAGGTGGCTCATACTAGATGGTTGCTACCTTGATGAATCTTGGGCAACAACAGGGTTGAGGCAGCTGTGTGAGTGTCCAGGCAGCCCTCTTTAGGGACAGCACTGTCCACCCTGGAAGGGAAAGCCCCTAGAATTTGAGAGAAGAATCCATCCAGCTGCCAAAACCTTTGATCCTTTGCAGAAAAGACATCAAAATGGAAACCAAGATCAAAGTATATAATGCAGTTGTTCTTCCATCGCTGCTCTATTCAACAGAAATTATGACATTATACTGCAGGCATTTCAAGAGGATGCAACTTCAGCACTTGTGAGAAATACTGCGCAACAAGTGGGAAGAGAAGGTACCAGATGTGGAGGTGTGCAAATGTACCGGGACAGTCACTGCAGAATCCCTTGTCAGAGCTTCTCAGCTGCGATGGACTGGCCATGTCACAACAATGCCACATGATCGTTTGCAAAAGCTGTTTTTCGTGGATAGTTGCATGATGGAAAGAGGAAGCAGGGCAGACAGAAACTGTGTTATTTGAAGCAATCAATGTCAACCCTTGGGAGAATGATGGTCTAGAGTGAAATAAGTGGTGCTGTATTGTGAGAAAGTTCATCCCAGCAGTTGAAGAAAAAGGAAGGCTTGAGTATATTAACACTCACGACCACAGATATTCCATTCCATGTCAGACCCGACAGCACACAGATGCGACCAATGTGGACGGCACTGTCAATCCAATGCAGCTCACAAATGCGTTTGTCAAAAATAAACTTCCATAAACACAGTCAACATCGAAAACGATGGACTGCTGAAGAAGAAGTCAGAGTCCTGACACTGACCCAGTGCTCGCTCTTTGATAAACTATCACGTCTTTACACTCTCCAGGAAAATCTGTTCTTTAGTTTAACCTGTTAGCATCATCAGGATCAATCATGATAAAGACAAAAATGAAAACACAATGACTGGAGCTGCCTGTAAGCATTTTTAAAATTTGTAATGACATCATCACGTACAGCACAGGGCCAAATTCTTACCCCAAACCCCACCTTCCTTTCACTTCCACTATCTTTCTGTCTGTCTATTTTCTTTTTTTCCCTTCTTTTCTCGTTCTCTCAGTTAGTTTCTTTTATTATCATGTTTTCTTTCCTCTTACCATGAGCTGGCTGAGTGGTTAGTGTGTCTGCCTCTTGATCAGTAGATTGTGAGTTCTACTTGTGGTTGGATTATACCAAAGACCATCATTAAAATGGTAACTACTGCTGTCTGACAAGACATGCTGCAATAAAGATGTGAGTAGGGAGCCAAACTCTCATGGTTACCAGAGGACCCCCCCCCCCCACTGTAATCCTTGCTGTATGAGAGCCCGAGGGCTACAGAAGCGGAGATTGGCGCCACCCAATGCCCCTTAAGGGCCTGGTTAGTACTGGGATGGGAGACTGCCTAGGAAGACCAGGTCCTGAAATGGGATGGACTTTGACTTTCT
The DNA here is from genome assembly GCA_026413345.1 of Ariopsis seemanni. NCBI lineage: Eukaryota > Metazoa > Chordata > Actinopteri > Siluriformes > Ariidae > Ariopsis > Ariopsis seemanni. The sequence continues at coordinate 2,566,096 of JAOANJ010000015.1, forward strand.
TTCCTCTTGGGTGTATATATTATTTCATCTCTTCTCTCTTTCTTCAACCAATTAATTACTCAGATTTTTAGTTTGTTTTAGTGTACCAATTTAACATGATCTCTCTCTCTCTTCTCATCTCTCTTTCTTGTCCTCCCTTCCTTTTTCATTCAACGTCTCTGTTACTTACTTTGTTCATTCTGTGTTCCCCTTTCTCTTACTTTTTTGTATTTCTTTCTTTCTTTTTTCATGATTTTCTCTCTCTTTTCCTTATATCTGTCTTTCACTTTGTGTTTTGTTCTAACCCCCCATTAGTGTCATGCTTTACCACACTTTTACACATATATCGTGTTCTTTCTTTCTTTCTTTCTTTGTGTGTGATTAGACAGATGTGGTTTCAACTTGAGATTGAGCTCCCACTTCCTGCTGCAGTCAGTAGGTGGCAGTGTTAGCCTTTGCTTCAGTGTGTGTGTGTGTGTGTGTGTGTGTGAGAGAGAGAGAGAGAGACTTGAAGGTGCTTGTTGCAGCTTGGAGTGCACTGCTGAAGTGTTCAGCGCATTGTGTAGAGCAGAAGTGCAGCGTCGCTCCATTATTCTCCAATTACCTGCATTAGAAGCTCCGGTCCCTCAAGAGCAGAGCATTGTGGGTAATTTCATCAGGGGAAACAGATCAGGAAATAAACACTGCTTTTGGGAACTGGAATACACAAGTATATGGATCAGATGGTGGATACAGTGTGTGTCCCCCTCCTTAATGCTTAATGGTTCATTTTTTTATTTTTCACAAAAATGAAAGTCAGCAGGCGGTTTAGTTTGCCATCAAACACTACTGGCAGGAAAATAATTAAGAGAGAGAGAGAATCTGAACAGATGTGGGTCTTTAACACAGGAATATATTATTGAATATTCTCTCTCTCTCTCTCTTCAACATGGTTTTATTCCCATCACTGGGCCTCATTTATCAAGCTGTTTAGGAACAGGTTTATTCCTAAATTGTTTGTAGGAGCATTTACAGAAGAAATTTAGTTTTCATGAAAATCCTGTAAATTTGGAAACACGTACTTGTGCTCCTGAGTGTGTGTAAGTTTACACATAAGATGACTAACATACACCTCCACATCAAATCATATAATCTGTACTTTTATATGTGGAATATACAGTGGAGTTTAACCTGCTAATTTTTATTGCGTTTACAGCATTTAATCGACTCCCTTATCCAGAGCAACTTATCGAAGAGCTTAAGAGTCTTGATCAAAAACACATCCACATGCTAGTTCACCAGCTCACTCGTTCAGGGATTAGGAGGAACATCCAGAACATTCTGTGAAAACCAGTCTTTTATATTATTGGCATTATAAAAATAAAAATAAAAAAAGAAGAAAATGATCCAACCCAGATAGCATTACAGTCCGCAGCTGATGTTCTAAGGTCCACATTGGCTCTGTCTGACAGGCCAACCCTTTCCCTGGGTCAGAATCGGATGTGAGCAGAATGATACACACATGAACATAAACATGATAGGTTTATACGCCTGCGGGCTGGGATCGTGCGGGCACGCTCTTCAACAGTTTCAACAGACACCAACAATTTCTTCAACAGTTTCAACAGACACACGTTTTTAGTGATCCGTGCCGGACCTGGTCCACATCCGTTCCAGATCCAAAAATTGTATCTGTGCTGGATACGGGGCAGAGAGTAAAAGTTATGTGGGATGGATCCATTTGCTGTATTCAGACTGGACTTTGGCGTACATCCGGTGCTGATCCGGCTCAGATCAAATTGCTATCTGGGAACACACACCCATAAATTGAACTTTTGTAAATCCGGTGGAAAATGCTTCTTCGGTTTGACTTATGCACACATTTACACACAAAGATTGATAAAGTATGTTTACTCCAATAGCACAGAATTATTAGCTCATCCCATCAACAGGTGATGTTTATGCCATCATGTGTTGTCTGTCATCCATCCAGCATCATCCACATTTCACAAAAATCACTTCTTCTCTCTCTGTAAGCAGGCCAGTTTAGCACCTGGACACTTTTACTACAGAGACATGGAGATTTAATATTCACTGATTTTGATTCTTTCTGGCATGAAGGTAGGGACACCTAGGGTGCATATAACTGCTACCCAGATTTGCTTCATTACAATTATTAATGAAGTTATGGACTAATTAAGCCTTAATGAGCAGATCAACAAAAATCACTTCTTCTTGGTCAATTCCTCAGCATTTTGGATTCTTTCTGGCAAATAGCTGGTATTCCTAGGCTGGATATTGCTTCTATATATAGCTTGTATATAGTGTATACATAAAGCTTGCAACATTTATTGTGCAAGGTGGCCCACTTTAGATCGTTCCTTCTGGACTAGACGGGGCTGGAGCTAGCTAAGCTGTCATTGACTGTCTCATTATTAGTACAATATGATAAATGATAAGAAAAGATAAATTAAATGTGTTGGAAAACTTCAGACTGTTACAAAGCACTGACTCTGGAGACTCCTTCCATCAATGATAAATAAAGATCTTCTTACAGAAAACTTCACCATATCGTTGGTGATGATTCCATGTTTTTAATCTGTTTATGTGGAGCATCTGCTGTACTGTACAAGCTCCCTGGAAACAAGCTGTTACTATAGAAACCATAATGTTTTAAAAAGATCACATTAATATACACTAAACCTGTGATGTGCAGGTTCTTGGTTCTCTCTTTCTCATTCGTTCTCAGTCTCGAGCTCGGTTTTTGTTAGTCTGTGATCATCTTCATTTCTGGCTAAAGTGTTATCAGTTTGATTTAACATGAGTTATATCATTGGATTTTGTTATGTTTACTGTATATTAATGACATTGTAAGAAAAGGTATGAATGCTAAGCCCCCCCCATGATATTAATGAGCTGGTAAATGTGAGTCAGTTTCTCTGTCTGTCTTTCCTGAAGGTTAGATGGTCTCTGTCAAATGTTTCACTCCACCCAGGATGGAATGGCTGTGTAATGATGGTGTGTGTAAATCCTTCAGGGATTGAGTTAGATAGTGAAATGCAGTACTGATCAGAGAGTCTGTGTGTGTGTGTTTGTTGTAGTCAGCCGCTCAGGCCGTATATGTGATGGGGTTTGCATTGATCTCTCTGCGGTCGTCTCTCCTCCACACTGAGCCGCACCATTCCTCTCTTCCTCCTCCGCTCTGTCTCTCTTTCCTCCACACATCATCCTTCATCCCCCTTCCTCTTTCTCCCCCTCTCTTATCCTCAGTCTGTCACTCTTCATCCAACTGAAGAACAGGAGGAAGACAGGATGAACTTTTCCTCCTATCACACAGCCACGGCTCCTGTAGCACTGACCAGGCCACACAAACCCACTGAATAATGAGAGAGAGCAAGAGGGCAGGAGAAGGAGAGAGGGAACGAGGGAGTGCTGGAAGAGAGAAATAATTGGGGTCAAAGGTCATATAGTCACTAAATTCTCCCTCTTTGCTCACTCTTTTAAGTTTTCTTTTTTTTCTCTTGCCAAATAACCACAACATGCAACTTGTATGTACCAGAGAGATTGGTAGATGGGGTTTGGCCATTTTCTGTTGTTTATGTGTTTATGAATGTTCTGTGAATCAGAAAGCTGACCTGGGTCCAGATGCACTCATATGGTTCCCACATCCTATTCTCCGGAAATTCTGCATCATGGCCAAACATCACAGTGTTCAGACATCTGTATTAAACCCTTCATGAGCTGGTTCTACTTGGGCTGATCTGGGTGCAGGTTTTTTTTTTATTATTATTATTATTATTATTATTATTAGCTCATCCGGCTGACAGGCCATGAATTTCTCCCATCATGTGTTGTCCGTCGTCATCCACATTTCACAAAAATTGCTTCTTCTCTCTCAATTCTTCACTGATTTTGATTCTTTCTGGCATGAAGGTAGGGGTACCTAGGGTGCATATAATGTCTACCCATATTTGCTGAATTACAGTTTTTAATGAAGTCATGAACTAATTAAGCCTTGATGAGCACTTCAACAAAAATTGCTTCTTCTCGGTCAATTCCTCGCCGTTTTGGATTCTTTCTGGTAAATAGGTCTGTATTCCTAGGGTGGATATCAGTTCTATGTATAGCTTTTGTATAGTGTATATATCTTGCAACATTTACTGTGCAAGGTGACCCACTTTAGATTGTTCTTTCTGGACTAGACGGGGCCAGAGTGAGCTACACCATCACTGATGGTCTTGTTATTCTTTCCATGTTTCAAGCTACACTGGGTCTGATCTGGATGCCCAAATTGATTAGATAAGATTGCTGGCTTTGGTTGTGCTTTTGAAGGACTTATTGGGAATTCTGGATTTGGTTGGACTGGTTTTGCTGTTCTGGTTTTGTTTCATCTTATTTGGGTGATTTATATAACTTATTGGGCTCATACATCATCTTGGGTTGTTCTGGGTCTAAGTTTTTTTTTTTTCTGGTTTCTTTGAACTATAGAGTTTTAGCTGGCAACAGCGGATGGCACGGGGAATTGCGTTCACAGATAATGTTCTCTGGAAATATTCCTGAGCCCATTTTGTGATTTCCAATATAGAAGCATGCCTGTATGTGATGCAGTGCCGTCTAAGGGCCCGAAGATCACGGGCACCCAGTATGGTTTTCCGGCCTT
>JAOANJ010000015.1:2678637-2688700 GCA_026413345.1 Ariopsis seemanni
TGTTCATGACGTGAAGCTGGATGGTTTCTGAGTGGTTACCGGAAATCCTTAGGGTAAGCGGGGCGGTAAGGTGGGTGATGCTGGTCAAGCCAGTGTCATTGAGTGTCAGGACCATGAGAGGGACGTTGAGAGCAAGTAGCGGGATTCCAAGACGCTTGGCAGTGGCGGAGCAGATCAGGTTCCTGTCTGCTCCTGAGTCGACAAGGACCTGGAGGTGGTGATGCTGATTGTCACAGATAATGATGACAGGAAGTAACGGACAATTAGTAGAGGACTGGTTCTGAGCGTTGCCCACCAGGGCCCCTTGATTCACTGGTGGGCTCGTCCTTTTAGCGGGCAGGCTCGGTAGATATGTCCTAGCTGACTGCAGTAGAAGCAAGCCCCTGTGCTCCACTGGCAATGTCGTTCCTCCGCTGACACCCAAACCTGGTCTACCTGCATGGGTTTGACGGACGCAGCGGGAGGTGGAGAGGAGATGAAGCTGGGGTGGTGGTTCTCTCTCCTCCGTTGCTGGATCTGAGCATCAATGTGGTTGGCGAGGTCCATGAGGCTGGAGAGGTCTGACGGCAGTTCCCATGATACCAATTCATCCTTGATGGCATCAGACAAGCCATGCAAGAAAGCGTCAATCTGGGTGTTCTCGTTCCAACCGCACGAAGCCGCCAACATCCAGAACTCGATGGTGTAATCCGAGGTAGACTGGGACCCCTGCCGCAGCTCCATGAGCTCTCTGGCCGCCTCCCGGCCAGACAGAAAGCAATCTAAAGTTTGCCTCATCTCCTCAGAGAAATCCTTGAAACTGGAACAGAAGGGTGCATTGGCATCCCAGACCGCTGCTCCCCACTGTCTGGCCTTGCCGGTGAGAAGCGTTATTATATATGCTACCCAGGAGCATTCTGTGGGGAAGGCCAGAGGTTGTACCTCTAGGATCAACGAACATTGAGACAGAAACAATCTGCAAGTACCTGGTTCTCCCTTGTAGGGCTGAGGTGCTGGAAGTCTCAGTTCGTGGAGAAAAGCGGTGGCAGGAGCTGAAGTAGCAGATGGATGAGCAGGGTTAGGCATGGCTTGGCAGCCCTGCATCTGCATGGTGAGAAGGTTGAGTGCGTTGGACAGGGTGGCAGGATTCTGGGTAATTTGTTGTAGGTCTTGTTGGTGGGTCCCCAGGAGAGTCCCTTGCTGCTGGATAGCCATTCTCAGATGGGCAAGTTCTGCTGGATCCATGTTGGCCAGAACGTACTGTTATGGGGGGGTGAGATGTGGTGAGTAGGATCCAGAAGCAGAACACAGACTGTAATCCAATAAATAAGATGATTTAATACAGGGAAGAAAGGGTGTGGCAAAAGGTAAACAAACAGGACAAAAAACAAATGGCAAAAATAGTCCGGGCAAGTTGTCAAACAACTTGACAAAAACATGAGACGGGCACAGACAAAAACACGAGCACAAAAAACCCTGAACAAGAAAAAACCCTAAGTGAAAAAATCCATGAACCAGAAAAATGCTAGTGCAAAAACCATGAACAAGAGAAAATTGCTAGAGATAAACCATGAGAAGTAAGAGAGGCACAGAAATGGCTAGAGTAGCAAAACAAGACGTTCTGGCAAAGGTATGAGTCTGAGAATGGCGTATTTATAAGCAGTGGTGAAAACCAGGAAGTGAATGCAGGTGAGAAGGAATTCCAGTCCCAGATCCGGATCAGTGCTGGCGTGAGAGAGCCATAATCTCCGGAGTGGATGTCCGGGGCGGAGCATGACAGAAAGGTTTGTACAGGTTTTGAAGTAACATATGCTGCCATCCAGACAATGTCTTTTCAGGGATGTCCTGCTTATTCCAACAAGACAATGACAAGCCACAGCATGGCTTCATAGTAAAAGAGTGCAGGTGCTAAACTGGCCTGCTGCCTCCCATTGAAAATATGTGGCATACTGTGAAGTGGAAAATATGACAACTGAGACCCTGGACTGTTGAGTAACTGAAAGCATTATTGAGCAAGAATGGGGGAAAAAATCAAGTTCAAAACTTCGACAATTAGTGTCCTCATTTCCTGAAGGCTTTCTGAGTGTTATTAAAAGAAAAGGTGAATCAACACAATGGTAAACATGCCCCTGTCCCAACTTTTTTGGAACATGTTCCAGGCATCAAATTCAGAAAGAGTATATATTTACAAAAGACAGTATCATTATCTCTCTGAACATGAAATATCTTGCCTTGGTATTGTATTCAGTTGAATATAGGTCAAAAAGGATTTGCACGTCATTGCATTCTGTTTTTATTTATGTTTTACACAGTGTCACAGTTTTTTTGAACTCATGGTTGTAGGAAAATAATTAACTTTTGGGTGGTTATATAACTCCACTTTATCACCCCACCCCACCCATCACTCTTTCTTTTCCTATAGCAGCATTGATACCTTCAATAAATAATGCAAAATATGCCAAATCTAAAATGGCATTTTTTTGACAATATCTATACAGATACAGTATAATGTTAATCTAATTTTTGTCACCGTGCTGTTAGTATATTATCTCTTCTTCCCTAGCACTAATCATTAATGGAAACAGGAAGAGTAGCAGCAACACTTGACACTCAGGCTTGCAAAAAAAAAAAAAAGAGACTTGTCAAAGTGACAGCAGATGCTGCTGAAAGTTGCATCAGACATCCCAAGACTTACTGAATTATCTACAAGAGCGAGTGATAAAAAAAAAAAAAATACGTGAGATTTACTACATCATTAATGCACATCATCTGTCTGATGCTCGCGCAACTGTGATGGAGTCAGCTTGTCACCCATTCCATCTAATCAGTGTCACTACTTTTTTTAGAAAAAAAAACATGATGAATGGCATGATGCTAACAGTGCTAATGATAAGAACATACATCTGTATCACACTTATAAACCTTGCGTTTTTGCTTGTGGTGATCGTCAGACCTGTGTATTGTTTGTTTGAATGGTTTTTATACATAGATATTTCTCAGTGGAGAGGTGCAGGTGTGGGATCAAGGTGCTTGACATCGCTGCTGCTTTCATTCCTCCTTCCTTCTGCCTTCTATCCTAATTAAATTAGGGACTGATTAAGCTGTGGCTAATGCAGTCAGAACTGCGGCATGCTAATGTAATAAAATCAGTTAAACCAGTTAGCGTAATTGGCAGGAGTTGCAAATGCCAGGAGATTTGCATTAAATTATTTATTTGCTTAGCAGACGCCACTCTGTAATGCAGCGCGACTTCACAATTCCATTACTTACATCAGCTGTTTGCAGAAACAATTTAGGCACAGAGTGATGTTCAAGGATACGACATAAGTGTTGCAACACCAAAACTACATACACACAATTTATTTTACAGCTTTCATTTTTAATTACATCTGTTGCACCAAAATTCAATTGAATCTAATGGGTGCCATTACTTTTTCTGTAACATATGGTGTAACATAGTGATGCAGAACCTTGTGGGTTTTCCCCCCCAAGAAGTTCTCCCCAATTTGGTCACCTGCCACTAGCTCTCGTGCCAGCTAATAACCAGGGAGGGTGAAGGCTAACATTCTTCCTCCAAGACCCATGAAGCCATCCATATCTTTTTTTTTTTTTAACTGCTGCTCATGTATCACAGGGGAGGAAAGCACTATCCACCCTTTTTTTGCATACATGAGCTCACTCCATGATTGGCAAGTGTCTCTCACTAGTGACACCTAGCAACAGATGGCTATTGGATTTATTTTTTTGATTTTTTGGGGGCTTTTTCTACCTTTTTATTGGAGAGGACAGTGTCAACACAGGAAATGAGCAAGAGAGAGATGGGGAGGGATCAGGAAATGACCTCGGTTCGGACTCGAACCCAGGTCCCCGGATTTATGGTATGGCGCCTTAGCCAGCTGAGCCACGACACGATTGGATTTCTGATGATGTAAGCCCTAAAGGCTCTTTGTAGGACCCTGCAATTGAGGGTTTCCCATTTTATATCAAGTTAAATAGGAAGTGAAAGATTTCTGACTCTGCAAAGAACATTAGAGGTATCTTTTCATTGTATAAGACATAAAACAGTTATAGAATTTGTGATTGAAACTTTAAAGGAAACCTTAAAGGCTCTATGCAGAACACTCAATTGAAGGTTTTCCATGTTATAGAGGAGCAAAAGTTGAACAATTGACCTTTAAAAATAATTAAGTACCCAAAGAACCCTTGAGGAAACTTTTTCTTTTCTAAGGCATAGAACATCTTTTCAAAGGTCTAAAACAGGTGTTAGGTTCTACATCGAAACTTCAAGGTAAACACTAAATTCTGTATGTAGAATCATACTTAGGGTTTCTCATTTCACATAAAGGTTGCAAGAAAGTCCTTATAGGTGTCAGGGTGTAGACACTTACAGATGCAGGTGTGGGGGAGAGCAGGTGCATCGCAAACTGGAAACCAAATCCAAATCGAAGACAGAAGATGTAGTCAGGGCCAGGCAGGGGTCAGTTGATGTGCAGATGGAATATCAAAGAGAAGCCATGAAGTTGAGGTTGGGGTGTAAACGTATACAAAGTCAAGTCATGGGAAGTCAGATTTGGTATGATCAGGCACAAGGACACAGAACAATACTTCGCACTGAGGTGACTGTTTGCCAAGCTTAAGTAGAGTGGTAATTATGGAGATTATGGGGAACAGGTGTGCTCCTAATACTCAGGAGAGGTGGGGGCTATGGTGCTTGGGAGATGTAGTCTGGAGTGGCCATGTTTGGACGCTGCTCCGAACTTAGATTTTCAGCACCCTTACTGACGAGGAAAGTCTTGCCACTTGGTAGCCATCTTGGTAATGCACCTGGATGATTATTTCAGGTGAACAAAACCAAGCCCCTATGTAAATGAATGAGGATAGAGCCATAACTGCACTTTCAATGGATACTGGGACATAAAAACTGCATGGACAGAATCACCAATCAAATCTGATGAAAAACCTTTTAAAAAGTTTGGTGAATTTTCTCGAAAAGAAGTTTTACTAAGCTTTTATCACCACAGGTTCTACTTCTACTATGCATCCACAAGGTTGCTAGGAGGTCACCATACTTCTACTATGCATGCACAACTGCAGGCTTGGTTTCCTGGTTCAGCAGATGATTGGCTTTTTGGGGAGGGGCAGGATATATGCATACAACCACCATTTTTCGCATTATGGACTTTTCTCATAGGTTTCTATTCAGGATTGTTCAGGAAAGGGGGATGTCTTGTACCTGATAACATCTCTGGTTTCAAACGAAAATGCTAGGAGTTCTTAACTAAAGCAAAGAAAAAACAGCACTAATTGGAAATGTTTACATTAATGGCATTTAGCAGACACTCTTATCCAGAGTGACATACAAAGTACCCAGAGCAGTTGCCTTGCTCAAAGGCACTTCAGCCATTCCTGCTGGTTCAGGGAATCAAACCAGCAACTTTCTGGTCCCAAAACTGCTTCTCTAACCTTTAGGCCACGGCTAAAACAAATTTCAGGCTTTGTTTTGAAATCCAGGCTGTTCAAGAACACCTAAAGAACCCTTTCCAGTACATAGAAAAAACACAGCTAATGTGTTGATTTAACAACGTTTATCATTAGCACTGTCTGCTTGTCCTATACATCCACTGAAAGTCAACTGTAATTACTCTGCTGCATTAGCAAACAAGCAGATGGTGCCCTGACCCGCTAATTACACACACACATTTTCATGAGTAACTCAGAAGCAACTTGCATTCTCTGCTGTTAATGTTAGCAAAAGTGATTGGGTAATCTGTGGACTTGGGTGTCTGACATGATCTGTTTCATCGCAAATTGCTAATGTGCTTATGGGACACTGGAAAGTCTTGGAAATTAAGTTTTGAAAGCCTCAGAAAAGCCCAGAGGCATTGTTTCTTAATCCTCATAGAACACTCTGGAAAGAATTAATAGTATTAATCATTTACTATCGATGCAAAGCTTTTGAAGTTTGCTTCAAGAGACATATTGCAACAAGAAGTGGCTGAATTTTAACAAGTGAGGGGTTTTATTGGATTTAATACAAAAGAAAAGTTATAAAAGATGTATTAGAAGTTATTTTTAAATAATTCTAAAAACTGAATCTAAGAAAACATGTCTTTTAACATTTTTTTAAAAGTGTTATCATAGCTCATGCAAATAATATATAATTTTCTTTTGCTGCATTTTCCTCTTAAATGAGTAACAGGGTTCAGGTTGAGCTCAGGGTCTGTTAGGAGGTGTGCTTCTAGGTTTAGGGTCTCTGTAATATCACTCATCTCTCTATATATACAGTACTGCGCAAAAGTCTTGACACCCTATTTTTTCCCCATACACATTTTGTTGCAGATTTTAATTTTATGACTTCAACACCAGCGGCACAGTGGTGTAGTGGTTAGTGCTGTCACCTCACAGCAAGAAGGTCTGGGTTTGAACCCCGTGGTCAGTGAGGGCCTTTCTGTATGGAGTTTGCATGTTGTCTGCATGGGTTTCCTCCAGGTGCTCCGGTTTCCCCCACAGTCCAAAGACATGCAGGTTCAGCTAATTGGTGGCTCTTAATTGACCGTAGTTGTGAATGTGAGTGTGAATGGTTGGTTGTCTTTATGTGTCAGCCCTGTGATGATCTGGTGACTTGTCCAGGGTGTACCCTGCCTTTCGCCCGTAGTCAGCTGGGATAGGCTCCAGCTTGCTCGCGACCCTGCACAGGATAAGTGGCTACAGATAATGGATGGATGGATGTCTGATTTGTTCAAGGTCACAACTGTTACAAAACATTCCTTTTAAAATGTACTTGCTCTGAAGAAGTTAATATTTATGTGACTTTCTGCTAACTGACAGCCATCAGAATGCTTGCCCTACCAAAATGTTGATATCTTTGCCTCAGTATGTTAATGATAGTGTTATTCAAATGACATCAGTACACATGACTATGGAAATGTTCTGTAAGAGTAAACTTTTAAATGTATGGAAGCCAGTTTGGTTTGTTACATCTGAGTTGAACTTGAGTTAAGGTGAATCATCTTTAGCAATGAACATCACACAACTGCTCAGTCATGGTGTAATTAAAAAGTTATTAGATTTTCCTTGGGTCTCAGTGCAGATGACATACCCACATGCTCTCATTGTTGGCTGACACGCAACTTGATTGTTTGCTCCACAGAGACCAATAACTGTTGTTCTGGATATAAAGTAAATATTTAATGTAGAAAGCTTGCCACTCTTTAAAAGTGATTCTTGACAGTGGTTACACCATTCACTATTTAGGACACCACTTTCTAGCAATTTACCTTACAATGAGTAGCATCTTTCCCAGAATTATTTCATCACCACTTGTCTATTAATTCTTTTAGTATTACTTACAATTAGGGTTGTAGCAGTAGACATCCCACTTCTCACTTTTGTTTATCCGATAACCATAATCAATAATTCCGATCTTTCCATATCCGCAGTTAGCTCCAGGTTTCACAATGGGATACCCCACACGGCCTTTACCAAACCATCCAGCCGCACACACATGAAAGCCTTTAGAAAACAGAGAAATATTTTATTCAGCTACATATCACAATAATAATAATAATAATAATAACAACAACAGAAACTACATACAGTATGTCTTTAAAAGTGCCTTTTAAATAAATGAGACAGCTCTCTACAGAGCTCTTCCAGCTGAGGCTAGAGCTAATAGAGCTCATTTCCAGGCCAGGAAAATGTTTATAATATAGTTGAAATGAAGAAACTAGTCAAAATCATAGCATTCAAATATTGTGAGTCTCAGCCATTCTATGATGTCTGTAAAACTGAATTTTTATGGGGATAGAAACACTATTCAAACTGCACCTTTAAGCTCATTTTTATTTACTAAGTGGATCCATGGCTGCTATGTGTTTTCCTGAAAATTCTAGAATATAGGGCATGAATAACAAAATGCTTCACACTTCAGCTGAACTTTATGCATGGCAAGATTGTTTTATGACAGAAACATTCTTATTCACACACGACACTGATAATGTTCTAGCAAATCATCTCATGTCTCTTCTAATTTCCAATCAAATCATTTGTTTAACCACATTCTTCTGGTGAAGGACCAGTTCCTCAAAAAACACTAAACAGATACTTAAAAATCATTTTGGTCCCCATGGGAAATAGTCACCTGAGGAAATCTGCTGTACAATCATTGTTGTGTGAGGAGCAACATTTTGGCACAATTAGAGAGTGTCAGTAAACCTGCCGATTTCAACCAAACTACAAACATGGACTCTATGAACTACACTTCCCAGAACTCACAGTGCCCTCTGTCTCCCAACTATTAACCACAGTGGTCACTCATCACCCTATTAGTTCCTCTGCCTATTTATACCCCACTCTCACCCCACTTCACTGCGAAGTATCGTTTTGCCTTTCCCAGTACATACAGAGCCTTGTTTATTTCTGACTGATACATGTTTTCTTGACTTTAGCTTCTCCTCTCTCGTTTACTCTCTTGCCTGTCCTTGTTTGGCCTGTTTGCTGTTTGCCCAACCATTGCTAGTTCTTCGACCCTGATTTTCGTCTCATGTTTTGGCTTATTCACTGTTTGCTCTACACTCCTCTTCTGCGCATATGTTCATAAGTGCCTGCACCATGACAGGATACTTCACCATCATGGATGTAGTGGAAGAGGTGAAGCAGACAGCTCTCAATGCTCAGGGATGCTTGCTAAGAGAGCATCAGCAGATGCTAGCTAACCTCAAGACCAGGATGTCACAACTAGCAACTGTGATGTCACAGGCCCTCCTACCGCGTTCCGAACCAGCTCTGAGGCCAGCGCTACAACTCCCTGTCCTGGAGAGATTCGCCGGAGATCCGCTCGCATGTAAGGGTTTCCTCCTCCAGTGCTCTATGTACTTTGCTACCATGCCTAACCTGTCTGATAAGCACAAGATCGCTAAATTTCTCTCCTTTCTCATGGGTAAAGCCCTTCGATGGGCCGGTGCCATCTGGAACAATGGCAACGGGCCCATGAAAGCCTATGAACAGTTTCTTGCCCAATTTAAGAGGGTTTTCAACCACGAACCTGAAGGCATTGAAGTAGGTGAAAGTTTACTCACCATGTCACAGGGTTCCAGAAGCGTGGCAAAGTACGCGCTGGAATTCAGAACACTAGTGGCCGCTAGTGGATGGAATGAGCCTGCACTTAAAGCGGTCTTTCTCAAGGGGCTACACACTGAAATACTGAGTGAGCTCGCCTGCCAGGATGAACAGTTGACACTGGATTCTCTCATTGACCTTGTGATCCTTTTGGGCAATCTTCTGACTCACTGCTCCTCTCTACAAGAGGCTGGTAAGCCTGCTCATACCCTGGAAGAGAGTTCCGTAATGGAAATCTCCTGCACCCGGTTAACACGCTCCAAGCGCATTAGGAGAAGAAGAGAAGGACTGTTTCTACTGTGGGAGTTTGGAACATCAGCTCAACCACTGCCCCGTTCATCCTCCTCACTCATCTTCTGCAGAATGTCCTCCATGCCACGTAAGTCCCACTCGCGGGTTTACTTCCAAGTCATTCCAATTTGCTGTGTTGTTGAAGTTGATGACTTCTACCCAAGTCCTCGCTGCTCTCATAGACTCAGGAGCAGAGGGGAACTTTATCAGCAGTGCGGTTGTCCAGAAGTTGTTCAACTTGTCCACAACCCCACTTCAAAGTCCGTTCAACATCAGCACAATTGACGGAGGACCCATCGGGGATGGTCGAGTCTCTCAGCGCAACACTCCCATCCGTGTCCAAGTAGGCATTCTTCATTCGGAGCTCATTTCATCCTCTGTCACCACCACCAACCGACATGACTTCATTCTGGGTTATCCTTGGCTGCAACTTTACAACCCCTTGATTTCTTGGCAGAACAAGTTGATTTAGTATTGGGTCCTAAACTGTTCAGCATTTATATAAATGATGCAATGTATCTAAAATATTTAAGATGGTATTATTTGCAGCTGACACAAATATGTTTTGTTCTGGAACAAATTTACATGAGTTAGAAAACAATCTCTTCAGAATTGTGCAGGTTAAAAAGTTGGTTTGATCGAAATAAATTATCATTAAATCTGTCTAAAACAAAAA
>JAOANJ010000015.1:2844363-2854814 GCA_026413345.1 Ariopsis seemanni
GGATCTTTTCTGACTGTCTCTAGTGTTTCCTGACCTTTTGCTATTTCCTCTCTGTTTTCGCTCTTTGTCTTTTCCACGTCACATTGTTTGCTGATCGCCTGACCCTCGCAAGTTTACAGACAACAATTTCAGTCACATGTTTTGGCTTTGTTGACAGTCTGCTTATCTCCTTCCTCTGTGCATACATCGGTAAGTGCCTGCACTCTCACAGCTACTCATCTTCGGCTTGTTCAGTATCATGCTAGCTGAATGGAATATATCTGATAGACCACGAAAAAAAGTCAGCCAATATTTTTTTAAATATGTCACTCAGATCCACAATGGATTTCATCTGAAAATGTGAGTTTTTCAACACGAGAAGATAAACTTCATATCTTCAAGTCAACATGTGATTTTCTTTTTATTATATCGACACATTCACAAACAAAAAGTCCTGAAATTTATTAAAACAACTCATCAATTTCATCACAAGTGACAGATAGAGATTTGTCATGGTTTTGGGTTTCCATGTCCTGGATGGAGCTCGGATGAACAGTACGAGTGGTGGATTTCCCAGTAAAACACTTTGTGTCCACTGTGTGTGTGAGTTGATGTCAATAAACCTTATTAATATCAATAACTGGAATGGAAACATAAACATAATCCTTTTTTTTCTATATTCAGAACTAAAGATCTCAGTTTCTAGATGAGCTGCAGTCATGATATTTTCTGTGTTTATTCCGATCTACTGTATAATTTGAAGGACATGACAGAGAAATTTCACAGAAAAATGTTTATTATTGTTGGATTGGTTTATATCTGAGCAGCTCATGATATTTCAACAATCAAGAAATGAAATAAAAATGAAACAAACATTTTTATTTCTATCATCATCAAAAGACTCATTTTTTACATTTTCTAAGTATGCAAATGGATGCATATTTAATTAAACAAAGCCTTATTTGCATGAATAAATGTACATGTCTGATAAAGAAACGACTTGTTAGAACATCAGCATGCATCACCACATCAGCTGCCACAGATTAACGCTGATATCTGTGACATCTGTCTGTTTAACACACAGTGACGCCATTTGGCTCGTCAGTGACGTTACCAATCTGTCATTGTGAAATGGTGATGAATTGAGCGTGCGCATGAATTACTAACTGATGATCATGTGTGTGTTGTGTTGTGTTGTGTTTTCATTCAGACAGATGACGTGACGCAAACAGAGACGCTGCCATCCTCAGACTCGCCGGAGAAACAGCAGCCCAAGCGGCTCCACGTCTCCAACATCCCCTTCCGCTTCCGCGACCCTGACCTCAGACAGATGTTTGGGGTGAGTGACCCCAAAGTCCTCAACAAAAACACTGCATCATAAAAAACTCACATATAATCAGAATATGCTGGAAGTCTATGTTATTATTGGTTGTTATGTTCATGCGTAAAACCTGTCCATCCTGAAGATGTCAGAAAAGCTCCAGCTTTGCCTCAGACCCTGAAGACTCCTTCTGTAAAAGTTAAATAAACATCTCCAGTATCTCTGTATTCTGCGAATGAGCTGTTAGTATAGAAATGATAAAGGATGAAGTACTGTGTATTAATATGAACCTGAGAGGTGAGTGTGTGATGTTCACCTGGAGGCGATAAACTGCCCTTGCTAATTTCCAACATTAGCCTTGTTGCTTCGGTACAAAGCTAAAGACCTGAACATGTCTTGGCTGAGTAACTGCTCTGGGAGGAAAGGAAGCGTTGTGTACATTTCATTTGTGGCCAGACTTGCCCTTCTTCTGTTTCCTGTTCTTGAACTGCAGCTCAATAACAGCTGCATTTTGGCTTTGTTTGAGCAGCACTCATTAGTTAGTGATCACACACACACGCACACACACATGGTGTAGTTATGAACACTCTGTCACAGGTCCAATATCAATTACAGCAAAGCTGTTCATGTATATAGCATGCCTCATCTCTCTCTCTCTCTCTCTCTCTCTCTCTCTCTCTGTCCCTGATTGTCTGCTTTATTGTTCTGTGTGTTGGATCAGGGCCTGGCCGAGCTGGTAATTAGCTTGCAGGCTTTGTGCGTGTGGCAAAAGTGTTTGCGGCTTGTAGATTTATGATTATAGGAGGGCTTGTTAAGTACACACACACACACACACACACACACGCACACACAAGCTGGCATGAAAGAGGGTTTTGAATTGATCGCCGCTAGCGACATTGGCGAGAATCGCCCAAGAAATTTATCACCATCCAAAACTTTGCCTATTTGCAGTGGATGCATGTCGAGCCATCCGGCCAAATGTGCTGCAGTAATCGCTCACAAGCGCTACAAGGCACTGTGCATTGTTCTCTCTGCTCTCAAGGCGCACACTACATACCCCTGCCGCCCAAATGTGCCAATTCCTCTCCTATACACTCCATCTGTTAGCACAATCAAACATTAGCCAGCACTATGCTAATGACTCGATCTCAATCATAACGCTGGAAAGGACTCAGGAGCCAGACAGATAGTTCAGGTCAGGGGCGCTAATTAGCTAAAAGCTTCGCTAACATGATCGAGCCGTAAGTGATACCTCGCATTACTAGGATAAAGCTGATAATTAGATGTATTGTGAGAGGATCGTTAAGTGTTGTAAAGGATATAAGAAAGGAAAAGAACTGAAGTCTCCTATGGGTCTGAGTTTTGAGGTCTCTGGTGTTTCATATCAGAGTTAAAAAGTTTTCTGAGTGCACTCTTCCAGCTTCACCTGCAGCACTCGGTCTCAGGAGAATACCACAAAACCACAAAGTGACTCATTTTATCTGTTATGTGATGACGGTCCCAAAACATCCAAAAATTCTTTTCATGCTATCACACACGGAAACTCTGTGCCTCATTATTAATCTGTATATCATTTTCCCGACAAGAGTAGCATCTGAGAGAGAGAGAGAGAGAGAGAACCAATAAATATAAAAAGCGCCGCTAGGAAAGTGAATCCGACATTGATTTGGTGCCACACACAAGATATTCATAATAACAGGATAATAATATTACACTCGTCTTTCAAGCACATGATTTGTTTTGTTGTCATCATCACCATATTTGGCAACAAATTTATAGCTCTGCTGCATGATGCTAATGTAACTATGAGTAGAAAATGAAAGGTGGAAGGTTGAAATTACTCACTGTACTGATAAAATAAACTGTGATCCTTATTTACTTTCCCCCAAGTTGCTGAGTTCAGAAAACTGATATGAAATTTATCACAGTTTCTGGTCTCCTGATGACAAGGTGTGTCAGAAAGCAAACAGGACTGGGGTCACAAAAAAATTATGTCAAATCCAAACTACAAGTTTTCCCATTCGAAATAATCTCCCTCGAGTCGAATGCACTTTCCCATCCTTCTCTGCCATGCCTCCATGCACTCCTGGAAGGATTCTCCTGGGATTCTTTGCAGCTCCGTCATCACGGCCCTCTTGATGGCTTCCATGTCTGGAAAACAGGTCCCCTTGATGACCCCCTTGAGCTTGGGGAAAAGGAAAAAATCACATGGAGCCAGGTTGGGTGAGTAGGGAGGTTGCTCCAGCACGGCAATGTTCGTCTCGGCAAGGAACCTGCCTCATGCACTCAACGTTGGTCTCAGTCCTGCTTGTTGAAGACCTTCTGCTCCTGGGGTCATCTTCCACATCCTCACGTCCCTCTTTGAACCTCTTGTGCCACTCGAAAATCCGTGAGCAGGACATCGTCTCATCTCCGTACACTTGCTGCAGTAATCCAAGTGCTTCTGACAGAGTTTTCCCCAACCAGACCAGAAACTTCAGGTTGGTTCATTGCTCTGTACCCATCGCTTGATGGCCTAAAATTAAGATGCTATTAACAAAAACACATGAGCAAACATACAATGGCTGCAGAGAGCTGAAATCGCAGTTATATACTCCCTGGATATTACTTCACCCAGTGACACAACCTGCTAATCCCTACCCCACTCATAGCTCACACAGCACATTAAGTCCTGTTGCTTTTCTGACATACCTCATACCTCGTATACAACCCCTTGCCCTGTTCAGAAGAGTTCATCAAAGCATTGAACAGCACAGAAGTTTACCGGCTCTTCACATTACAGGGAGGGTCAATCAGTGTCTGATAACTCCAGATGTGTTGTCCATAGCTTTGTTCATCTTTAGAAAGAGTGGATGGTGGCTCTAGAGCCTGTCCTGGGAACACTGTTTAGCGGACTACATTATTTGAGACAGACTACATACACAATCTAGCAAAAAGTTTCAAGGGTTTCCTGGTGCCTTCTACTGGATTATTATGGAGGTTTTCTCCTCTAAACCATTCACACCTATGGGCAATTTAGTGTAGCCAGTTAACCAAACTGCATGTCTTTGGACTGTGGGGGAAACCAGAGCACCCAGAGGAAACCCACACAGACATGGGGAGAACATGAAAACTCCACATAGAAAGGCCCCTGTCGGCCAAGAGGTTCGAACCCAGAATTTTCTTGATGTGAGGTGACAGTGCTAACCACTACACCACCATGCTACCCCTACAATACATTATATACACCACAAGTGCCAGTGATCAGTGGTTTTCTCCGCCTACACAGACGGTCTGCGCTGGCTACTTGATCCCAGAAAAAAAAAAAACTTGCCTTTCAATGTTCAAGCGATTTATATCATCTCCACTGCCCATAATTTGCTGCAAATCCAATTATTTCACCATGAAATTGTCTTCAACTCAGGTCTCTCATGACCAGAACTGACGCCATATTTGTTGATAAATTCTCGTGCTTTGATTGTCTGATCCAGACCACGTGAGCACACCATAGCAGATGATGGTAAAGGCACAGTTGGTGGTTGTTGCAGATGATTTCACTCGGTTTTCAGACATATTTTTGAAATATTTTACAGAGAAATGGTTAGTAATTTATTAGCTGAGAATGCACTAGAAGCCACCAGAAGGCATGTAAATTTTAAAAAATTTTCTGGGGGAAGCCCGCCACAAATTCCAGAGCCGCCTACTACTTTTTTTTTAGCCGGCTACTTCAAATTTTCTGGACAACCCTCATCATATACACTATAAACACTACATACATTATATACACTACATACACTACCCCATGACATATGAGACTAATACACCACACTGCATTCCTCGTCTCTTAATGGTACTGAATGGAAGATCCTTAGCTTCACCCAGTTTTCTGTCACGCTAATTGTCCAGCACAAAAACATCACTCGAAGCTGTTTCTGCATGATGAAAGTGATATGAATTAACTTTGAGAGCAATGAGAGGCAGGGAAGCTGGCTGGACATGCTCAATAGTAATAAATAGTCCCTGGTGGTAGTGATGACCTTTCAACCAGGCTAATTAATCTATGCTAACAGCCCATTATGGCTTGATAAGCACCAGAGGGACACTCCATTTCACAAGACCTCCAGCATCACCCGAGGAAGACTGGGAAGCACTGGGGGAAAGGATTGAGTGGACTTTATTCTGAGTCACTGTTTCCCAGGTGATAATTAAATAAAAATCAACTCATCTGATCCAAGATTTCCTGTCACGCTGTAGTTATTTGTGAGAATAACAGCAGCTGATTAGCTTCTGTTCTACTGAGTCACATGGTTTCTCTAAATCGGAGGCAGAGTTCCTCCCTGTTGTGGTGAAATGAGAGTGACATGGTGATTAGATTTAATGAAATGATACAGTGGCCACAGACAGCAATTAAAAGTCTTCCTCTTTCTAAAATCGTTAAGGGGAGATGGAATGTTCCACTCATCCTCCCACCTCAGGTTCATCATGACGCAACCCAAACTTAATCACTGAGTGGAAGAGCAGAGGCCCAGCTAGAGAGACCCGTCGTGTTACACAGAGAGAGAGAGCGAGAGAGAGAAAGAGAGAGAGAGATGGGTGGACAAGAGAAGGAAAAGAAAGACAAAACTTGGAGTGAGGGAATCATGTTTTAAAGGAACACTCTGAGCTTTATTCTTACTAATAATAACTGTTAATCCTTGTAATAAAAACTGTATAAACATCAGCCACATTATTCATCATTCTCTTCCATTTTCTGTCTTTTTGTTGCAGCAATTTGGGAAGATTTTAGACGTGGAGATCATTTTTAATGAACGGGGATCTAAGGTAAGTTGTTCTTCACTCTCCTCCTCCCTGATATTTTTTCCTTTCTCCTCCGAGTGCTGGTTTTGTTTCTGTCTTGCTGAAAAACCCAGAGAAAGCTGAACACTGTAAATATGACAGGATGCTTTCCCTTTTCTGGTGGATCCACTTTTCCTCATTTCTCTCTGCCCCCCATCAACTCAAGATCAGATTAAGCTCTGGATAAATCTGTCTCCCCTTCTGCAGCACACATTTATTGTTTGTGTCCTACAAAGCCCATTAGCCATGGTGCCTTGCCCCTCCCTTTGCCACCAGTCTGCCGGCATAATGAAGCAAGCAGGCCATTAATAAACAATCTATTTCCTATGACGCTTCGGCAATTTGCATTCAATATGTTTGTCCGCTTTGAAAAACGGTGGCTGCTTTCTCTCTCCTCTCGTCTAAGCTAATTATTTGTGCATGAGGAGAAAAAAGTGGGGGGGAGGAGACGCACAGGAAAACACAGAGCAGTGTGGAAACGTTCGGAGGATTCGTCTTGCCCCTTGGTGTGTGTTCTCAATGTGGTGCTTTCTCTCTGTGTCATCTCCTACACATGGATTCTAATAAACGAAAGTGGATTTTCAAATAATGGAGTCCTATTTAAAGCTAAACGTATTAACCCTGCCTTTTCCTTTAACTCTGCCCCTTCCTCTAACTCTGCCTTTTTATCTAACCATCATAATTACAAAGTGAAATCATGAGACAGTATGAGAGAGCTGGTATGATTGTAACGATGTTTTAATTTGAGTTTTTTTTTTCTGTTTTGTTTTATTAGCCATGTTTCCAAAAAAAATGAATAATGGAAACATGATGTTTTTTTTTTAAATCTCAAATTACATTACTGGCATTGAGCAGACACACTTATCCAGAGCGACATACAACATACCCAGCCTGGGGAGCAGTAGGGGGTTAGGTGCCTTGCTCAAGGGCACATCAGCCATTCCTGCTGCTCCAGGGAATCAAACCAGTGCCCTTTTGGTCCCAAAGCTGCTTCTCTAACCATTAGACTTCCCCTATGTAGATAGTGTTTCTTTGCAAATATCACAAACATGTTTTTACGTTCACATGAGGTGGTTTTTCAGATGATTTGAGAAAGCAATATTTCACAAAATTGTCATGGAAATATATTTTTCACATTTAAGTTGTTTGACATGACATGATATCAAGAGCAAAAGGATATGCTAGCTTTCTGGAAAAAAAAGAGCGCTGTGTAAGAACTACGGTGAGAGGAGAAAAACCCAGCTTGAATCATGTAACATCACGTAATGGAAACACAAACCATTTGCAAGTGTGTTTTGTCAACTGTTTAAAAAAAATCACTTCTGTTTTGCACAAAACTGCGATGAAAACCTGGCTATGTAGAACTAGACATTTGAGTTCAGACATTTGAGTCTTTCTGGTCTTTCACGTTTCATTCGCACACTCACATCCTCCATTTTTCTCTCCTGTTCCAAATTTGTATCCCACAATGCCTGGCGTGAACGGGGAAAGCCCACCACATGATGCATGACATAGTATCTTGTACTGGGTCATGGTAAAGCAGGAAAAAATAGCGGAGAATTTAGGGCCACATGGCCTTAAGTTCATTAAATGTTCTATTTTTAAAAAACTAATAAAATTGGAAGTCTGTGATTCAAATTCAGTAGCTTTCGGTCCACTAAACAAAAATAATTGGGCATTGGGGAAAATTCTTTTTATGACCTACACTTGAAAAATCTGAAAGGCAGTCTATCTTTAATGTCATGGAATGTCTGTAAACGAGCTAGGTCCTGTTATTTATTCTGTTATAGCAGCTATAAACAGTCGTTTCCTCTCTTAACAGTCTCACTCTTTTCCCTCTCTTAAAGTAAATAAGACAAATAAACACAGCTTGTCGTGTTATAGAGAAGCCACAAAATGTAAAATCCTCTGTTGTAAAGACTTTTCCTGCTGTGTTTTACTACAAAAAACGGTCATACCAACTGAAGCCTTCCTTCATAAATGGCTTCACCAGAGCAACATTTATTGTTAAATGCAGCAGCGAAACGTTACTATTAGAGCTGGGACTTGAGCGCAGCCAAAACTTAGCCAGACGCCAAAAAAGCAACAGGGCAAAGGGTTTTGCGAGGGATTAGCAGCAGGCTGCCAGGTCACTCCATTGTGTGTAGCTTTCAATGTTGATTTAAAAAGTAACTAAGTAAATTACACAGGGAAATGAATACTTAAGTATAAGTGAAAAATACTGTGGCGGGCGTGCATGGAGTCTGGAGACAGAAATCTTAGTTTCTCGGTCGTTAGCCTGTGCTGCTTGCTCTTGATAGATAGCACTGGCTTGACCGCTTTATTAGCATTCGCTAACACTACCGATGAACGCTCCACCGGCTGGAAGGTGATTTCACTGCTGCACTGACGGCGCCGACTCACGGTTAAGCTCGCGTTGGTCTTTGAGAATGCTGAGGGTGCTAAATTTTTGGTCCCTCCCACTATAAATCAAAATCTGATTGGTTAATTAATTCATCTGTCACTTCCTACATCAACATACATTGCCATGGCCTTCTGTCCCGGCAATGAAGTCCTAACCAATGAGTGAACAGCTCTAAACTCTTCTCAGTCTAGAGACAACAAACAAAAGAAATCTCATTGGAGAACTCGATTTTAATGTTTTCAAGACAGTAATTTCTATCCTTTCATTTCTGAAGCACATTTGATAGAAAATAAGGCCAAATTAGAATTTGAAGAAAACAATTTTCATGAAATTATAAAAGAAATTAAATACCCATCCATTATCTGTAGCCACTTATCCCGTCCTATAGGGTCACAGGCACGCTGGAGCCTATCCCAGCTAACGAGCTATGGGCGAGAGGCGGGGTACACCCTGGACAAATCGCCAGGTCATCACAGGGCTGACTCATAGACACAGACAACCATTCACACCTACGGTCAATTTAGAGCCACCAATTAGCCTAACCTGCATTCCTTTGGGGGAAACCAGAGCATCCGTAGGAAACCCACGTGGACATGGGGAGAACATGCAAACTCCACACAGAAAGGCCCTCGTCGGCTGCTGGGCTCGAACCCAGGACCTTATTGCTGTGAGGCGACAGCGCTAACCACTACACCACCGTGCTGCCCAGAAATTAAATATAACATTTGAAATGCTGATATGTTTGCGCCTTCTCTGAAGGCTTAGAAGGTCCTGACGGTTCCCCTCTGGTTAAATGAACTCTTTTTGACAGCTCTGTCAAAAAAAAAAAGTCTATTTATTCTCAAGCTTAATTAATTATATATACTGTAGTATTATACCGTATATAATTTTAATATGAAATAATAAATGATAATTGCAGAATGTACTTTATTTCACTCTTCATGTGTATTTAGCATAGCTTATGATACTAACAGACTGTAACAATTTTACAATTTTAATTAGCTAAATAAAACTCGAATCAAGCTCTAGTGTATTCACAGTGATTTACTGAGCTTTACTGAGTCACGTCATGAAACCTACAACAAGATTTGGTTAAGATTGTCGCCACTTCACCATGCTGGAAGTCTGTAATTGCTGTGCCGAAGAGGCGAGGGGGCAAAGGCTGCTGGCTGTCTGACATGTCACCTCCCTGGGGGGTTTGGTGGAGTCTTGCAGGCGAGAGAGAGAGAGAGAGAGAGAGCTGAGTCTGTTGACAGGAGGAGGTGTGATGGAGATGCAGGCGCCAGAGAGGGCCGGAGTGGAGATGGAGAAAGAGGAGCTGACCCATAGACCCTGTTAACGGGGATTTAGGAAACACCTAGGAGGAGGAATGGATCCAGCCCAAGAATCTGACTGATGCACATTTGCAGAAATATTTTTCACTAATTTTACCAGATCGCTATGGATTTTCACAGGATCATAGAGCACACAAATGCCGAGCCCTTTCCAAAGAGGGCAGCCACTGCCCGCTATGACTGCGGCTCAGCCCACTATTTACCCCCGAAGACCTGTGCGAGCGCAACTCGCCGAAAACTTTAATATGAGCCCTGGCTCCAGTCACGCTCACATGCCGGGATTTAAAAATTCATAACTCGACCACTGAAAGTCCTCCACCAAACATTACATGCACCTCCCTTTCCCCAATACCTTTCGAAACAGCCCAGGCATAGCCAGCTAGGACCGTGGCTTGGCCCGTTATTAACGGCAAATTTCAAATTATGACCTCTTTCTGGTGCATTTTATTGGTTTGACCTCGATTCTTTGTCTCAGGTCACACTATATAAAGCATTGTGAGAATACAGGTAATTAGGTCAGATACAGTGCCTTGCAAAAGTATTCATACCCCTTGAACTTTTTCACATTTTTCCACCTTACAACCACGAACTTAAAAGT
>JAOANJ010000015.1:2894678-2905984 GCA_026413345.1 Ariopsis seemanni
GGGAGAACATGCAAACTCCACACAGAAAGGCCCCCGTCTGCCACTGGGCTTGAACCCAGAACCTTCTTGCTGTGAGGCAACAGTGCTAACCACTACACCACCATGCCACCCAAGTTTTCTAAGTTTTTGTTATACTTAGGAAATATTTCAACATTAAGCTCCATTAAGCTGAGCCTAAGTGCACTTTTGCACTTCCAGTTGCACTGTAAGATGACCGGACCTATGAGAACTCCGAGACATCTCAGCAAATTAGTGTTTATTTACTTTTTATTACTGGCTCTTTTTGCACATACAGTAGTATTATACATTCAGTATGACCAACAA
Organism: Ariopsis seemanni; assembly: GCA_026413345.1. Taxonomy (NCBI): domain Eukaryota; kingdom Metazoa; phylum Chordata; class Actinopteri; order Siluriformes; family Ariidae; genus Ariopsis; species Ariopsis seemanni. The sequence continues at coordinate 2,895,003 of JAOANJ010000015.1, forward strand.
GCTCTCTTGGAGTTACCATACAACTTTCAGCCAGTTCAGACTTCAAACCAACTTTGAATATCGTGGACGCTCTCCCCTCTGTCTTGCGTTTACTCGTGTGACGCCAGAGGAAAACAAAGAGAGGGAAGCGTGCCAGAGTTCTGTCCCACTCATGACAGAGAAACAACAAGCCTCCTCCGCCCAGCATCCTGCTTGCTAATGTTCCATCTTTGGATAACAAATTGGACAAGCTGCACGCATGGATTAAACACCAAAGGGATATCAGAAACTGCTGTGTTTTGGCATTTACAAAGACATGGCTGGAGCCCTGCATGCCCGACTGTGCTGTCACACCGAAGGGCTTCACTGTTTACCGGCAAGATAGGCTGAAGAACTCCGGCAAGTCAAGGGGAGGGTGTGTGCTTTATTGTTAACTCTTTGTGGGCCATGGATGTTTGCATCTTAGCAAAGCACTGCTCTCTGGCTCTAGAGCTGTTGACCATTAAAGTTAGACCCTTTTATCCCCCTGGGAAGTTCAGCTCAGTGCTCCTCTCGGCTGTTTATATCCCCCACAAGCTGAAAAATCTTTGGCTCTGGATGAACTGTATGGTATTATTAACAGAGAACACATACCCAGAAGCAGCATTTATTGTGTTGGGAGACTTCAACAAAGTCAACATGAAGAAAGTCCTCCCAAAATACCACCAGCACATTACCTTTCCTACCAGAGGTGATCAGACACTGGACCACTGTTACACCCCATTCAACAAACCCACCCGGCATTTGGAAAAGCAGACCATTGTTCTGTATTACTGCTACCTGCATACAGGCAGAGACTCAAACAGGTTTCCAAGACTGTTTACACATAGGACAGTGAGGCTGAGGGGGTCTTACAGAACTGCTTTGAGACAACTGTCTGGCAGATGTTTGAGGATGCAGCTGGTAGCAACATCGATTAATTCACAGACTCTGTCACAGGATATATAAGGAAGTACATTGACAATGTTGTTCCAAAAGCTGCCGTCTGCACTTATCCAAGACAGAAACCTTGGGTTAACAGTGAGATTCACGCTAAGCTCAAAGCACGGACCTCTGCCTTCAACTCAGATAACACAAATAAGATAAAATAACACAACACTACCATAATTAATTAATGACCCAGTAACTCCGATTGGCCATTTATAAATAGCTTCTTGCCAACCAAAACATCACATGACCATTTCGTGACGTCACGGTGAATGTTCCCATACTTTTTTGATTTCCTAATACCTTCTTCTTCTTCGGCATCCATCAGTCCCATGTGATGATGGTAGCACTCTGTCAGGTCAGGTCTCGGTGCAGCGCCTCACATGACTTAGCAGGCCTATCCTGGCGTGGCAGTCCCTCCCACAAGTTGGACAAATGAAGTTGGAGTGTGTGGTGGAATGGCTTTTTTTATTGTCCTTCCTGCGTTGTCTCTTGGCCTCCAGCTTTTGTTTTCGTTCCTCATCACCCCTCTTGACTCCCTCTCGGATGGCATGGTGCCAGCTACTGCGGTCACCAGTGAGCAGTTCCCAACTGTTTGAGTTAATACCTGTCTGCTTCAGGTCTTGCTTGCAGACATCCCTGAAGCGCAGTGCTGGGCGGCCTGCTGGGCGGTGTCCCGTAGCCAGTTCACCATACAGGATGTCTTTGGGTATTCAACCAACTTTCATCCGGTGCACATGACCCAGCCATCGCAGTCAACACTGACTGAGGAAGAGGTGCATGCTCAGAGAGCTGGCACGATCCAGAACAGCAGTGTTGGTGACTTTGTCTTTCCATGTAATGTTAAGGATCCATCGTAGGCAGCAACGATGGAAGCTTTCCAGACAGTTTTCCTGCCTGGTGTAAGTCATCCAGGATTCATAGCCATAGAGTAGGGTACTGAGGATGCATGCCTGGTAAACCTTGAGTTTGGTGTTCAAGGTCAGCTTGTTGTTGTCCCACACTCCTTTGCTCAATCTGGACATCACATTGGTGGTTTTGGTGATGCGAGTGTCAATTTCCTTGTCCAGCTGCAGGTTGCTGGTGTCTGTGGAGACTACGTAGGTAAACTGATCGGCAACTTCAAGCACTTCATTGTTGATGGTGATTGATGGTGGTACGAGGACACTCTGGCACATGACAACAGTTTTCTTGATGCTAATGGTCAGTCCAGACTGCCTACAGCCATGATTGAACTGGCTGGTCAGCTGCTGTAGTCCCTGCTCAGGGTGAGAGGTCAAGGCTGCTTTGTCAGCGAACAGTAGCTCTCTTATAAGAACTGTGTGAATCTTGGTCTTGGCCCTCAGGCGAGCTAGGTTGAACAGTTTTCCGTTACTTCTCGTGTGCAGATGTATGCCTTGTGCGGAGTGATTAAATGCAAAGTTCAGCAGTAGTGAGAAAAAGATGCCAAACAGGGTTGGAGCAAGGACACATCCTTGTTTCACACCGCGTCGGATTGGAAATGGATCTGAGTTTTCCCCATCATAGCTGACCACACCCTGCATGTCGTGGGGGGGCAGCCAATCTTCCTCAACAGTTGAAACAGACCTTTCCTGCTCATGAGATCAAAAGCCTTGGTAAGATTGATAAAGGCAATGTATAGTGGCATCTGTTGTTCACGACATTTCTCCTATAACTGGCATATGGAGAAGATCACGTCAACTGTAGACCTCTCGGACCTGAATCCACACTGGGATTCTGGGTAGATGCGGTCAGCTAGGACTTGTATTTGAGTTAGGACCACCCAAGTGAAGACTTTGCCCACAACACTCAGTAGGGAAATGCCTCTGTAGTTGTTACAGTCACTACGGTCACCTTTGTTTTTGTATAAAGTGATTATCTTGGTGTTGCGCATGTCTTGAGGTACTTTGCCTTCTCTCCAGCAAAGACACAAGAGTTCATGAAGTGGTTTTAGCAGAGCTGGCTTTCCACATTTGATAATTTCAGGTGAGATGTTGTCCTCACCAGGGGGCTTTTCTGCATTTAAGGACATCAATAGCTTTACCAAGCTCTTCCACACTGGGTTCCAAGTCCAGTTCTTTCAGAACAGGTAAGTCTTTGATGGCATCCAGAGCTTCTTGAATGATGGAGTTTCTCTAGAGTTAAGGTCCAGGTAGTGCTCAACCCAACGCTCCATTTGCTTGTCTTTGTCTGGTATCGGATCTCCAGACTTTGATTTCGGAGCATAGACTTCTTTATTGGTTTGCCTATTGCTTGTTTTATGCCCTCGTACATGCTCCTGATGTTTCCAGTGTCCAATGCCTGTTGGATTTTGGCTGACAGTTGGATCCAGTAGTCGTTTGTGCAGTGATGGGCAGCTCGTTGGGCCCTTCTGCCGGCGGCTTTCAGTGCTTGTAGGTTTTGCTGGCTTGGGTCACACTTGTAGCTAATTAGTGCGCTATGTTTGGCATCAATGATTGGCTCTAACACTGGGATGTTGGCTTCAAACCAGTCTGCATTCTTGCATTCTTTCTTTCCATAGGTACAAACTGTGGTATTGTAAATGGTATTTCACAGGAAGTTCCACCTGTCCTCGGCACACTGTGCTTGGTTACTAGTCAATGTCCCCTCCAAGTGGTCTATAAACTCTTGGTTTTTGGTTGGGTTGGCAGTCTTGCTGATGTTGATTCTTGGTTGACATTTCTTCCTAGAGTGGTGAAGTTTCTTTGGTTTTAGCTTTAGCTTTGAGATGATAAGGGAGTGCTCAGTGTCACAGTCCACATTGTGGAAGGCTCTAGTATTGCACACATTGTTCAGGGAGTCACATCTGGTGATTATCAAGTCCAGCTGATGCCAATGTTTTGACCTTGGGTGTCTCCAGGATGCTTTGCGGCATGCCTTGTTCTGGAAGTAGGTGTTTATCGTGTAAAACTTGTGGTAGCAGCGAAACTCCAAGAACTGCTAACCGTTCTCGTTCATTTTTCCTATGCCATGGTGACTGAGCATACTTGGCCAAAACTCTCTGTCTGCGCCCACCCTGGCATTAAAATCTCCCAGGAGGTAAATGTGCTCTTGTGTTGGAACTTTGTTGACGATGCTATCAAGTTGATTATTGAATCAGTCTTTTACCTCTGGTGTAGCTTGTTGTGTTGGTGCATAAATACACACAAGGTTTACAGGGCCTTCCGATGTAGAGAGCTGAAGGGTGAGGATTCTCTCTGTGCCACCTGATGGATGTTCAATCGAGCAGAGCAGGATGTTTTTAACAACAAAGCAAACCCCATGTTCCCTTGTTTCCTCTGCACCTTTCCCCTGCCAGAAGAAGGTTTAGTGCTCCTCCTTTAGAGATCAGCTGTCTGGAAGTCAGGTTTCTTGTAGGGCTGCTATGTCAATGTCAAGTCTGTGCAGTTCACAATTGATCACTGCAATTTTTCGGACATCATCTATTTCTTGGAGGTCATCGGACAATCCTGTGCACATGGTTTGCATGTTCCAGCTACCAATACGATGAGCTGGTGTCTTTGTTTTACTCTTTTACTGCTTGTCTGGTACACATTTAACGATCTGCTTGTTAAGCAATGTGCTCTAAGCTCCAGGTACCCACTGAAGCAGGCACACCATGACGGGTTAACACCTTACTGGCCGGGGGCTGCCTGGCTTGAGGCAGGCGGTAGCTGACCATTGGGATGCAATGGCCCGTGGCATCCATACCCTACATCAATCAGGAATGGGCTTATCACCCGTAGATTGCCAGCTTCTGTGTTGTTTCCTCACAGTGTAGGGTGAGGCTGGAGTGGCCTCTCCAGCACACAGGCCTGGGCAGAAGTAGTTGGTATAAGGTATAGAGGTCCTGGGTTGCCCAAATGTATGTCAGGACATCCCTCTTCACCTTGCTGGTGGGGTCCAAAGGAGTGCAGCGCACAACATTTGGCACCAGGTTGGCTGCAGGTTTGATTTCAGGGTTTTCCTTCCCCTAGACGGACTGCCTACCAAGGCTAATGAGCTCCGTCTACCCGTGCTATTTACCCATAGCTGGGGGTCTGGTTCATGGGCATCAGGGCATGTCCACATGCCTGTGGGCCATGCATGCCACATGTCTGTGGCCAGACCTCCTCCGAGCTCCCTGCAGTTTAGCCTGGGGCTTTGCGGTGCCCAGTTTCTGTCTGTAGCCATGAGGAGGCACTGCATAGGACTTGCTGTGGAGAGGCTATGTACTGGCAGGAGAGACTTACGCACTCGGCTCTCTTTTCGCCGTGCTGCAAGCAGCTCCACTAGCCAGTGGTGGGGGCTGAAAGCGAGAGGTGACAAGCACACTAACGCTACGCCTGCACACTAGTCGCATCACACAGCCAATTACAGACCTGTAATAACAGGTTACCCAATAATTTGTGGGCTGTAATTTAAAGTGTTACTGATAAGATTTGTTCTAGGCTAGAATTTTTTGAAAAGCAGTTAAGGAAAACAACACAAATAAATTAATGCCTGTGATTCTAAATAAAGGCAAATAATTTATTACTGTACTCTCATATAAAATTATTACCCCTGCAATTTAAAATAGCCTGTATTATGTGGGCCTCCTGGCTTCAGTGTGGCTCCAAGCAGGTCTGTAGTTGAGTCATAAGCGCAATCTGCACATACATTAAGGGAATATTTGTTTCAGAACTTGTGGGAAATATCCTCTATATATTTATAAAGCGCTAAACTGTTTGCAATCCAAACAGTTTAGCAGTTGTTTGAATTCTAGGTCTTGAGGGACCGCTGTATGTGAATCAAACTCTCATTCTGAATTTCAAATACATTTCAACACTCCTCAAAATTCAGCCATAACGTTCTCTCCCAGGGACAAAGCATCTGCTTTCTTCTGACCCTATATGCTAAAAATGAATAACAGATGAAGTCACTGGAAAATGCAGGGGCATTAGAGGCAAATCCATTCCAAGCCAAGGCATTTTATTTAAATCAAAATAATAGCAAAAAGAAATTACCTACACCGGAACTGACAAAGAATAGTGAAAAATGATGAAGAGTGAAAATAATGCCATTATTTAATTTCCCTTCATATGAAATTATGTCTCTTTCTCCATCTTTTTTATTGCTGTTTTTAAGCATATACATTCATTCTGTTTCAGGCACACACTATTCAATGCTTTACCAAACAAATCAATATTTTCAATCAGAATAATGCAACTAATGGCTCCCATTCAGGGCTTCCTATCTCATTTCTAACTTAGCAAATTGTGGGCCTATTTAACCATACAAAAACAAATGAATAGGAGGTAAATTGAAAACTGTATAGTGCTCTTGTTGACTGACTTAAAGCTCTGTCTGCAACCATGCGTCAGATAAGCAGGGTTGCAGACAGATGTAAGCATGGGAAGGTGTTTATTTACAGGTGAGCGTATAATATACAAAAACATGACGTAAAGACAGTCACAAAAGTAAATGAAACAGAAAGCAGAGTCAATAAACCAGAGTAACATAAAATATAGAGCAAAGGCTCGAGAACATGAGAAACAATAAGCAATTACTGGTTGAGGCTGAACAAAATATCGTGATTTGTTAGTGGTAAGCAAGCAGCAATTATTTGTCGAAGCTGAAGACAGAGGCAAATAATTGTTTGCGAGACACAAATAAATCACAGTATATTGTGAAAACCGAGTTCAATAATTGCTTATTATCATTCAAATTATTTTTACGCCATTTTGATTGGCTGAGTGAACTGCAAATAACTGCGTACAAATAACAGTCTGCTCATGCACATTACGGTGGAAAGCCATTTTGCTGCAAAAAATGGTCTGCGCATGCGCAGTTACTTCACACTTTTGTATTCTGACTTCTATGGGATGAAAATAAAACTGATCACATCTGATTTCTTTGTTATCGTTTGATTTTTCGCACAAACTTTATAATCTCTAATCTTTATAATCATATTTCAAAAAAGTTGAATGATAAAATAATTATTGAACTCACTTTTCACAAAATATCATAATTTGTTAGTGTTTTGCAAGCAATTATTAGCCTCTATCTTCTGTAAATAATTAATTGCTTGCTCACCACTAACAAATTGATATTTTGTTCAGCCTAGTCCAATAATTGCGTATTATCATTAAAATTATTTTTACACTGTTTTGATTGGCTGAGCGAACTACAAATAAATAATGGTCTGCTCATGCGCAGTCACTTTGCACTTTTGTCAACATGGCTCAATTTCTTTGTTATCCTTTGCCTTGTTGTGCAAACTTTATAATCAGTGTTTTTACAAAAATAATTTGAATGATAAAACAGTTATTGAACTCAGTTTTCACAAAACATTGTGATTTGTTATTGTCTCACAAGTAATTATTTGCCTCTCCATTCTGCATCGGCAAATAATTAATTGCTTGCTCGCCACTAACAAATCACGATATTTTGTTCAGCCTCGTCCAATAACTGCTAATTATTTTTTTCGCGGTCCAAATCCTGTGCTCTGATTGGCTGGTGAGTGCATCCGTATCCTATGGTACAGACCCCAGTTAGGGACCTCTGGCGACTCGCTCGTTCACAACAACAAACATAGTAGCAATTTTTGTCAACATTGATTTTCGCATTTCTCAGGAGAATAGCATTAATTTTACAGCATGGATAGCGATATCAACAGTGTTCACAGCGAAAGCGAGTTTTACTACCCTGAGGAAGACAAAATTGAAGAAAACATTTCAGAAGAAAGCTAAAAACCTCTAATTTGCTAAGGCCGAGCAAAAACATGGCTGAATCCTGAATGACTCCTATTTGTATAAATAGGGGACTACATAGGTGGCAAAATGTATTTTTTTTCCTGCCATGGAAGTGCACTTGTATACCGAGGAGGAAGCTATTTGCATGACAGCCGTGAATGAGGATTCAAAATGGCAGCTCGGTTTTCCCTTTTGGGCGCTCTCGTTTTCTATTAGAATTTGGTAAAGAAAAAAATAAATATATTATTTACCAGCTTAAGGTCTGTCTGTATGGTGAAATACCGTGACCTTGGCCTTGAATACTGACCTCGGCCCAGAGGCCCTCGGTCAGTACTTTCAAGACCTCGGTCACGATATTTCACCATACGGACCTCCCAGCTGGTAAATAACATATTTATTTGCCACATGCACACTCAAGCACAGGGAAATTTACTCTCTGCCTTTAACCTATCTGAAGCAGTGAACACATGCATGCACACACATAAATGAGCAATGAGCACATACACATACCCAACTATGCTACAGCACCCAGGAAGCAGTTGGGGGTTAGGTGCCTTTCTCAAGCAAGGCTTCTTGCTTCTTACTTCAGTAAATGGCTGCCCCATGTTAACCTAACCACATGTCTTTGGACTGTGGGGGAAACCAGAGCACCCAGAGGAAACCCATGCAGTCATGGGGAGAACATGCAAACTCCACACAGAAAGACCCCCATCGGCTGTTGGGCTCAAACTCAGAACCTTCTTGCTGTGAGGCAACAGTGATAACCACTACGCTACCATGCTGCCCCAAGAAAAAAATGGCACAACTTTGCAAAGTAGTTCTCAAGCCATGAATGGAGATACTCCCATGGGGCGGGGTGTTATAATTCTAATGAGCTCTCCTCTTGAAGTAAGGAGGGGAGCCAAATCCAAACAGCTTGTTGAAGCAGATGTTTTCTAAAATAGGGAGTCCAAAAGAAATGGACTGGGTCTCTTATTTCAGAGTTTCTGGGTTGTTAGGCTCCAGATGCCCAAATGTATGTGCACAAGCACTGAAAGTGAGGTTTTTTCATGATATGTTCCCTTTAGTGTAACCTTTATATTATAACTAGTATTATATTATTAAAAACACGCAAAATGCAATTTTCTGTAGAAGACTGCAGAAGATGCTTCTTTTACAGTTTAGGTTTGTAACGTATTAAAACTGGTGTGTGTATGTTGTGTTTGTAATGCGGTGCATTGTTTGTGTGTGTTGTTTGTGCAGCTCAACACTCAGTGGATGATCTGGGGTGGCAGGGAGACCTGGACATCCCTCTGTCATACGGTACATAACACACACTCAATAAACACACACTCAATACCGAGTTGAGTTATTACTGAAACTGTGCACATCAGACTGAAGTTTGTGTAAAACGGAGGCATGTCTCAGATACATGCGATTCTGAACTTTTCTGCTGTGGTATCATCTCAAGCAAGGAGGTCTTGTGATATAAAAAACAAATTGCAAAATAACAGTGTGCTGGATCAAGTGCTATTCTATGTGCATGATCACCAGAGGTTTAGACACTATTGAAAAATGCTGTCTCGGCTGCTTTGACTTAAAAATAAATCTGGAAACCTCTGGCAACATTTTAATAAATGCAGGTGGTTTTGATCATCTGAATGTGGGGCCAAGAAAATCGACATATAAATCTCTAACTCTGAATCCAGCCAACACACTGAACTACAGTACACACTGAATGTTAACACTCTGGATCTCACTGAAGAGCTTTCTTACTAGCAAGAAGGCAATACTGTCAGTTTAGTATTTAAATATTTAAAAGGTTGATATACCAACTTGTGTACGCGTGTGTATCCAATTCAGAAATGCTTAGTAATGCACTTCCTTTGGTTCATTAAAAAAACTGTATATAGGCATGGACTCAGTAAGTGACCCTTGTGTGTAAAGCTCCCTGATTTGCCTCCTTCTTCACTTTTCTCTTATAAATTTGCGAAGGCTTTTAAAGACTCCAGGGTGCACTGAATTTTACCTAGCCAGCATCTCTGTGCATCTTCATCACAGTCATTAAGTGAAGAGTTGCTGCAGTTTACAACTGTTTCTCCTGAGCAGGGGATAACATTTGCTGTGTGTGTGTGTGTGTGTGTGTGTGTTTATTCTTCTACTGCAGGAGGTATTAACTTGCCTAAGATTATCTTGGACTTAAACCTGGCTTTAAACAAACAGCTTGACACTTTCAAATGGCGATTGTACCTTTGGGGTTTTAAATCGTGTTGTATAGAAAAGAGATAGGCCACTTAGATTGTGTACTGATATGACTTGTGACTTGTGTTGCATCACCATGTGTCTGGACTTTAAATAGCCTTGAAAATGATTTACTTCTCTTCTGATCTCACATATTTATCTGCAGTTATCTAGCCTTTTTTTTTTTTACCCTCGAGGAAGCATGTTTAGCATTCTCACCCTTATCACACTTTGGTTTGATTTTATAAATACAAGTTCGGAAATTTCTGCAGAAATTGGTACTACTTAATTTTTTGCACACATTTCCTCTGTTATTACTGAACAAATTGCTCTGAAATAATCGAGCAGATATGTATATTTTAATCACAGTTGACCAGGATGTATTGTAAAAACTGATGTTATAGTAAATGAAAACACATTCAACATATATTAATTTATCGATTACTGTTTCCATTCAAATAAAATTTTCTTGTATATCATTTTTAACAGTAACATTTGCAACAATGCAAACTTTTCTCATAAGATTGTTAAATATGTGACTGTTATAAACTAAGCAATGGACAAAGACTCTTGATCAATCCTGCTCACTTCCAAAGAAATTCTCACCAATCCCACCCACTACTGAAGTAATCCTAATCAATGCCACCCACTCTTGAAGTAATTCTCACCAAACCCACCCACTCCTCAGGTAATTCTCACCAATCCCACCCACTCCACAAGTAATTCTCACCAATCCCACCCACTCTTCAAGTAATTCTCACCAATCCCACCCACTCCTCAAGTAATTCTCACCAATCCCACCCACTCCTCAAGTAATTCTCACCAATCTCACCCACTCCTGAAATAATTTTCATCAGTCCCACCTACTCTTTAAGTAATTCTCACCAATCCCACCCACTCCTGAAGTAATGCTCACCAATCCCACCCACTCCTGAAGTAATTCTCACCAATCCCACCCGCTCCTGAAGTATTTATCATCAATCCCACCCGCTCCTGAAGTAATTCGCACCAATCTGACCCTCTCCTGAAGTAATTCTCAGCAATCCCACCCACTCGTCAAGTAATTCTCACCAATCCCGCCCAATCGTCACGTACTTCTCACCAATCCCACCCACTCCTCAAGTA
>JAOANJ010000015.1:3002792-3014213 GCA_026413345.1 Ariopsis seemanni
ATAAAATACATGTAGATTTTCACAAGTCACTAATGATCCAGACTTTGCAGTACAGATTGAAGTAACAGGACATTAATATCATTAGAATGCGAACTCTGATTAAAGTTTATTGGAAGTTTTCAGTGTGATGTGATAAGATACACTCTGAACAGATGGGTTTGATGATACAGATATGCTATAAAAACTGGTGAATATTAACACGGGGTAAAAATCTGTCTGCAATTACTTTAGGCTCAAATTTGATGAATAAAAGCCAATGTTTTCCACAGAGCATATAACAGAGGCACTATTTAACTTAATGTGCATCATGTGCTGCTGTTTAGAGTGACACCGAGAGAGAGAGAGACTTGAGGCAAAAAACACTCACCATGATTTACTTGCTCGTGGTTTTCCTCCTGGAAGAAACAAGAGAGGATTTAGAAATAAGCACAACTGACCATCAGCAGTGTTTTCACTCAGGTCCCGTATGACAGGTAACATTGCAGGCTAAATTTGTTAAGTGTTAAAAAAAAAAAACCCTGTGGAGTTTCTCAGAGGCTGTGTGTGTGTGTGTGTGTGTGTGTGTGTGTGTGTGTGTGTGTGTAGAGGTTAAAGAAATACTCGACTGGCCAGACTACTTCAGAACATTAAAGCTAGCTCTTTCTTTTATAGCGGTCATTTTATAGCAGCTTACTTTGTGTTTTACAATTCACCAAAACAGACTAAATTTGAGAAAAGCTGAAATACTCAAGCCAGTCCATCTGGCTCAAACCAACACCCATGCCTCAGTGAAAGAAAGTCACACTTTCTGAAGCTCTTGATTTGCATCTGCAGGATTTGATGCATTGTGCTGCTGTCAAGGGATTGGCTGATTAGAGAACTGCATCAAACAACAGGTGGCTGGATGGTGTTTTTAATAAAGTGGCTGGTAAGTGCAAGTTATAAACCAATGGTATGAGTTTAGGAACCAATTGTATGTGTTCTGTGTCACGACCCAAAGGCCACGGAAACCGACAGGACCCAATGTGCAACTACAGGAAACGAGTGGAAGTGTACCTGAGGAGATAAGTGAGACGGGAAGGCAGGTGACAGGCGCAGCAGCACAGTCCAAAACAAACTTCGTGATATCCAGGAAGACGACGTTAAGTCCCAAAAAACAGCAGGCAAAGTCATAATCCAAAATGTTAACAAGTCCCAAGCCAAAGTCACAGCGACAGGTCCCAAAACGGCAGGCAGAATCGTAATCCACAACGTAAACTAAGTCTTGAGCCAAAGTCACAGCGAGAGGTCCTAAAAATGGCAGGCAAACTCGTAATCCCAGAAACGTAAATAAAGTCAAGGAACAAAGTGCGAACATGAACGAGAACATGAGCTCGGCAAAACTTATGGCGATTTATTTATCCACGCTGTGTGAATCTCCTCGGTGTGTTTATATAGAGTAGCTGATAAAGATGTAGCAAGTGTGTTAATGCAACGCAGGGAAAACCGGGGAAAATGCAGAGCAGAGCACAAAGGCACAGATCAGGATCTGGAAGTTCCGGGCTGGATTGTGACAGTACCTCCCCCCTTACGGACACCTCTGGGCATCCCAGACAGGGCTCCTGGGTTCTTGCAGTAGAAATACCTGATGAGCGCAGGGCCGAGGATAAAACGCACCAGCACCCAACACTTCTTTTCTGGGCTATAGCTCTCCCAGTCGACCAGATACTGTAGTCCCCGACCTCTTCGACAGACCTTTAGTAGTTTCCCAACTGTGTAGGCCTTTCCTCCATTGATGATCCTGGAAGGGGTAGGAGTCTTGGAAGGAGGGGAGAAGGGGCTGGAGACCAGGAATCTCAGCTGAGAGACATGAAAAGATGGGTGGAGCCACCGCATAGACCTGGGTAATGCCAATCTAACACTCATGGGAGTAATGACCTTAGAAATAGGGAAGAGGCCAACAAACCTGGGGGCCAGCTTGCATGAGGAGACCCTGAGAGGAAGACTGGCTGTGGACAGCATGACTTTGTCCTGGGTGGTAAACAGGAGCTGGTCTACAATGTTGATCTGCCAGCTTTTTGAATGCGTGATTAGCATGCAATAGGTGACGTCTGGCACGCGCCCAAACTTTGCGGCAGTGTTGGACAAAGGCTTGGGCTGAAGGAACAGATGTCTCCCCCTCCTCCTGCTCAGGGAAAAGAGGGGGCTGGTAATCGAAACACTACTAGAAGGGAGTCAGCCCGGTGGATGATGAGGGAAGGCTGTTGTGGGCGTATTCGTTCCAATAGAGTGCCTGGCTCCAGGAAGATGAATCGCTAGATGTTAGGCACTGTAAAGTGACCTCCAGCTTCTGATTGGTGCGCTTGGTCTGCCCATTAGTCTGGGAGTGGCCCCGATAAGCTTGCAGAACTCTTTCCAGAAATGAGTGGAGAACTGGGGGCCTCTTTTGGACGCAATGTCCATAGGCAGACCAAGAGTATGAAAACACATGGTAGATACAGTTCCACTGTATCTTTAGCTGAAGACAGCTCAGGGAAGGGAATGAAGTGAGACGCCTTAGAGAAGCAATTGACGATCGTCATGATGCAGGTATTGCCCTTGGAGCTGGGGAGGCCAGTGACCAAATCCACCATAACGTGGGACCAAGGACAGTGCGGTACAGGTAGGGGCCTTAATAACCTGGCAGCCGGTTGATTGCTAATCTTGTCTGCTCCAGGAACATCAAAAGCTGCCACAAAAGGTCCTAACTTCTTGCTGCATGGTCAGCCACCAGAAGCACTGCCTGAGGATGGCAAGGGTCCGGGCTGCCCCAGGGTGACAGGCTAGGAGGGAGCTCTGCCCCCACTGAAGTACTTGGGAATGCACACAAGGAGGCACATACAGACAGTTGGGTGGACCATTGCCTGGTCCTGGATTGCTGGACAGGGTGTTTTGGACAGCGGTTTCTATGTTGAGTCGGGCAGCGGCCATGAGGCAATGGGCAAGGAGGATGGGCTCAGTGGTGTCTTGCCGAGAGTCCAGAGAAAACTGCCTGGAAAGAGTATCTGGCTTTACATTCTTAGAGCCAGGTCTAAAGGAGAGCACAAAGTTGAAGTGGGAGAAAAACAGAGACCACCTGGCTTAGCATGCGTTGAGATATTTGGCAGTCCTGAGGTGCTCGAAATTTTTACGGTCTGTCCAAATGATAAATGGAATCTCAAGCCCCTCCAACCAATTTCTCCATTCTTCTAGGGCCAGCTTAATAGCTAGCAATTTGCAATCCCCAAAGCCATAGTTGCATTCGGCTGGAGTCATGTGACAAGAAAAGAATGCAGAGTGGTGTACTTTGTTATCCTTGGCTGACCTCTGGGAATGAACTGGCGTGGTGGTGAATCTGCTCTTAAGAAAAGCCTTTCTCAGCATGATTGGTCCAAGAAAAAAGATGCTTGGAAGACGCGAGTTCGGTCAGAGGAGCGGCAATGGTGCTAGAGTTATTGATGAACCTTCGATAAAAATTAGCAAACCCCAAAAAGCATTGCAGTTCCTTATGGGAAGAGGGATCAGGCCACTTGGACAGCCTTGACCCTGGGGGGGGGGGGAGAATCACAAAGCCCAAGGAGGACATGGTGCACTTGTGAAACTCACACTTTTCCACTTTGGCAAAGAGTTGGTTCTCAAAGTCGTTGCAGGACCTGTCTGACATGGGACAGATGCATCTCCAATGTGGGGGAGAAAATGAGGATATTGTCAAGATAAACGAAAACAAACTGGTTAATTAAGTCTCACAGGACATCACTGATCAGGGCTTGAGAGACAGAGGGGGCACTAGTGAGCCCAAAGGGAAGAACTAAATACTCATAGTGGCCTGTAGGCATGTTAAACAGCGTCTTCCATTCGTCTCCTTCTCTTATTCGTACTCGGTAGTAAGCATTGCAGCAGTCAAGCTTAGTAAAAAAACTGCACCTCCTGAAGTAATTCAAAGGCAGTGGACATGAGTGGTAGGGGATAGCAGTTCTTGACAGTGATAGCATCAAGTCCCCGATGGTCAGTACAGGGCCTGAGGGACTTGTCTTTCTTTTCCACAAAGAAGAACCGTGCTCCAGCTGGAGAGGATGATGGGCGAATGATGTCAGCTGCTAGTCTCTGCTAGATGTACTTGTCCATGGCCTCCCACTCCAAGGGGGAAAGAGAGTAGATACGTCCCCTGGGAGGTGTGGTTCCAGGTAGCAGTTCTATGGCACAATCGTAGGGTTGGTGTGGAGGAAGGGAGGTGGCGTGAGCCTTATGGAACACCACACAAAGGTCCAGATATTCAGGAGGCACATTAAAAAGATCAAAAGTCTCATCAGGGCTGGTGACAAGAGGGGCCGGAGGAGTCTGGGCAGATGATAGGCAGGAGGCCAGGCAACAAGTACTCCAAGAGAGAATGGCCCCATTGCTCCAGTTAATGTGGGGGTTGTGGAGGTGTAACCAGGGAAGACCCAGGACAACAAAATCTATGGAGTCGTTCATGGTGAAGAATGAAAGGGATTCAATATGATTACCAGAAACCTTCAAAGTAACAGGGTCAGAGACACAGGGCTGAGTTCAGCCCCATTCAGAGCTTGGGTGATAAGGGGGCAATCTAGCAGACACAAAGGGATACCCATTTCTCCCACCCAGAAAGTCTTGATGAAGCTCTGATTGGCACCAGAATCAATGAGGGCTTGAACAGACTGGACCTTGTTCGAGAACGAAATCTCAACTGTCAATGTTGCCTAAAAGCAGGGGAAGTGTGTGTAGAGACTCCCACCTGTAGCACCACATCCACTGGTGGGCAGAGCCTTTTACTGGACAGTGGGAGATTAAACGTTTCTTGATGTATTCTTTCCTTGGGAGTTACCCGACTCTACTGGGGTGGCACCTTCCAATGGAGGAGTGAGAGTTCTGGGTTCAGCTCTTCAGCTCCATCTCCAATCCCTTCTCTGGTTGCACAGGAGATGATATGCGTCCACCCGTCCGACCAGGTTGGCTAAGCCATCCAGGGTGTCAGGAAGATCATGAGGTGCAATCTCATCCAGGATGGCATGATTTAGTCCATGAAAGAAGGCATTGTACAAGGTGCTGGCATTCCAGTCAACTACTGCAGCAAGATTCCAGGACTCAATGATGTAATCATGAACGGAGCAGGCAGCCTGCTTCAGTCTCATCAGCTGTCTCACTGCCTCTGTGCCCTTGGGGGAATGGTCAAAAACCTTCTGCATCTCCTCAGAGAACCCCTTGAAACTTGAACAGCAGGGTGCCCTGGCATCCGAAATGGCTGTTCCCCACTCCCGTTCCTTTCCTGTTAAAAGCATGATGACAAGCTACTCGGGAGCTCTCAGATGGGAAGGCGGATGCTTGAAGTTCCATGGCCAAGGAGCACTGTGAGAGGAATGAACAGCATGTTCCTGGGGCACCATTGTATGGCTGTGGAGTGGGTAGTCGAGGCTCACAGGGGGGTGTTAAGGTCAGAGCAGCTGACTGACTAGGTGGAGCTGATGCTGGTTGGCCCGTGATTGAAGCCTGGAGGTTCTCCATCTGTGCAGTACGTCTTTGTAGGGTTTCGGTGACTGAAGACACGCTTTGACGAACAGCTATGATCTCTTGTTGACGAGATCCTAAGACAGAGCCCTGCTTAGCCAATGCTGATTTAAGTGCATCGTAGTCTGCTGGGTCTGTGGTGTGGTGGATAAATTCTGTCATGACCCAAAGGCCATGGAAACAGATAGTACCCAATGTGCAACTATGGGAAATGAGTGGAAGCATACCTGAAGAGTTGATTCGTGAGGCAGCAGGCAGGTGACAGGTGCAGCAGCACAGTCCAAAACCAACTTAGTGATATCCAGGAAGATGCCATTAAGTCCCAAAAAACAGCAGGCAAAGTCATAATCCAAAATGTTAACAAGTCTGGAGCCAAAGCCACAGCGACAGGTCCCAAAATGGCAGGTAAAATCATAATCCACAACGTAAACAGAGTCCTGAGCCAAAGTCACAGTGAGAGGTCCCAAAAATGGCAGGCAAACTTGTAATCCAAGAAACGCAAATAAAAGTCGAGGAACAAAGTGTGAACATGAACGAGAACATGAGCTAGGCAAAACTTACAGCAAATAAGTGTCTGTGCTGTGTGAATCTCCTCGGTGTGTTTATATAGGAGTAGCGGATAAACCTGTGTGCTAATGCAGCACAGGGAGAACGGGGAAAAAAAAAAATGCAGCGTGGCATGCAAAGGCACAGATCAGGATCTCGAATTTCCAGGCTGGATCGTGACATTCTGAAATAAATCATAAGTTATTAACCCACAATGTATGGGTTATAAGTCCACCATACAGGTTAAAAATCAATAACTCAGGTTAAGAACCAATTGTAGAATTTGTAAGTCAAATGTAGGGGTTATGAACCAATTGTAAAAATTATGAACCAGCCATACTAATTATGAAGCAAAGGTTTGGGTTATGAACCAATCATAGGACTATCTACTTATGTCTCTCTCTCTCCCTCACCCTTCTCTCCTCACCGTGGGTTTGGCGGGATGTTCAGTGTTGTTCAGGTAGATTGGCGGCTGGTGGCACCGCCTCAGTGGGGCGGAGTGTTCACCACACAGCACTCCAGTTGCTTCACCACCTGCAAAAATAACATTGATGACATCAGAATGCAGCGACAAGAAGAATTGCATTAACTTTGAGAACTTATAACGTTCTGTATAGAAGTCAACACGTCTGTCCTACAAACACAAATGAATCAATTAAATATCTAAGAGGACTGCATTAGCAAGGGTTAATCTTCCTGCGGCTCATTTCCACTCCCAGGATGATGGGCTTCCATGTCGGTGAGGAAGGGGACAGTATGAGCACCAAGTGCTGGTGTAGTCCTACCACTTATCTTTGACCAAGATCTCTGGTTAGAAGTAAACTGGACTCTATTGGACAAACTTTGACCAAATATGGGTCATTTTACAAAACATCAGTCTACAAAAGATCAGCTTTTTGGTTTTACAATAACACAATGACACTCATTTAAAAAAAAAAAATCAAGCTAGTCATTGAAATTACATTCCATTAAATGGCATTTAGAAGACGCACTTATCCAGAGTGATGTACAACACACCCAGAGTAGCCTGGGGAGCAGTTGGGGGTTGGGTGCCTTGCTCAAGGAGAAACAGAAAAGAAGAAATTGGTGACGTTTTGGTCCCAAAGCTGCTTCTCTAACCTTTAGGCCACAGCTTCATGTAACCTCAATGTAGTTTGGACACGAAGCAGACTTACAAATTCTAGACTACTAATTATAGAGTGAACCCTGATGGGAATCATGGAAGCTGACAATCATTCACTCAATCTTAAAAGCACAGGAAAGGACTCCATTAGCATTATGAATATTCACACCAGCACATTTCTGTCTCTGAGGTCACGATCAGGTGGGCATGAGGATTTTGGGGGACGGCAGTGTTGTTGCAGTACTGTAAACAGTATGGATACTGTATGGTTCATTTTGGGATTAACGTACAAACTTCACTGAAGTTCAGCAAGGTAGGACCCAAGCTATGTGAAGAGATGAACCAAACAGGTGCGTTGTAATCCAACTGGGTAGGTTATTAAATTATTAATAGTGTTATAAATGCATCAGGTTTTATGTAGAAGTTTTGGACCAACTGGGCAGGAAACTAGATCAGCTGGATGAGTTATGAACCAATCCAGTAACGCATCAATTTAAAAGTTAGACTGCCTTTCAAATTTTTCAAGTGTAGGTCGTAAAAAGAATTTCACACAACACCCAATTATTTTTGTTTAGTGACCAAAAGCTACTGAATTCAAATCACAGACTTCCAATTTTATTAATTTTTTTTAAATAGAACAATTAATGAATTCATCTCCATGTGGCCCAAAATTCTCCACTATTTTTTCCTGCTTCACCATGACCCAATACAAGATACTACGTCATGCATGATGTGGTGGGCTTTCCCCCTTCACACAAAGCACTGTGGGATACAAATCTGAAACAGGAACAAAAAATGCAGGACGTGAGTGTGCGAATGAAACATGAAAGCACAACTACAGTAACGGAAAGAAAGCGAGAAGAAAAGATGTCATGTTATATATGAAGGAAAGGAAACGCAGGACCAAACTAATAAATATGGGCACTCAGCAAGCACCTCGGTGTGATCAGCTGTTCGTTTAGCGACAGTAGGATGGAACTGTCAGTGCACGCTCAAAGGGAAACCTGCTCATGTGCACACACACGGACTTCCTCTGTCTGCTCGACTGCACGAAGCGAGCAATTTCATGCACATTATTTGCTTTAATCCCCTCAAATTAAATAACTTCCCAGACACAGAATGGCCTGATATTTTGAGAGATATTACAGAAATAAACAGATATCACAATCACCACATTTCAGACGGAACTAAATTTCACTGATTTTATGAAATCGAAAGGCCGTCTAACTTTAAAGATTGCAACGAAATGAAAAGGGAGTTAATTACTGTATTTGCGGTGTGTGCTGGGTGTCTGATGGGTTTCACCTGCTGTGCAGATGGTCTTTAGACAGGCAGCGCTGTATGACGGACTGCCTGCTGACCCTTATCCACAGAGCACTTGACCAACCGACACACACCACCTACTCCAGCCTGAGCTAATCGATACGTCTGATTCCCGGAGGATACACACCGGCTTGGGTTATTACTCTGTGTGTGTGTGTGTGTGCGCACGCAGTAATCATCATATCCCTATGCAAACACGACACAAATCAACAAAAAGAGCATCTAATCGCCAAGCAGCAGCTTTGTTTTTCTTTGATTTGCCCTTCCACTAATCTGGGCGTGTTGTGGAGGCAGGAAGTGGAGAAGTGTGTCGAGGTTAGTGACCCTGCCTTCCTGGACCTTGTGGATAAAAACATCCTGAATGCTCCAGATGGATGGAGATCTTTGGCTGGATAATACACTAAGGGGCTTTAAAGAAAACTTTAAAGTAACAGACCTCCAAACACTTCCTGAGGTAGATAGCAGAACGGATTTCCCTCGCGGAACAACGCTCCACTCGTCCCTTTGTCAGGTGGCGCTAAGCAGAAAGGCCACTGCTCACTCCCCTTTAATCACACTTTTAAGAGCGCACACTAGACACGCTGTTCCATCCCACAGCTCCCCTTCATGGCTTTAAGTTTTAAATAAATAAATAAAAGCCTTTTGATAATTCAAGGTGAAAATGCTGAGACGTTCCGTCTGATTTTACACTTTCAAGCACCTCATGTCTAAATATACAAGCATCATAACTTTTGACCAAAATGAGTAAATGAAATGACTTGCATGCTTGCGCTTAATTCAAAAAACAAGCATTTAGAAGTCACTGTCTGCTCGCTCCTGAGATTTTGTCAAAAAAAAAAAAAAACAACAACGATATTCCTCAAGAACACGACTCGAATTCCTGAATCTGATTGGTCAGAAGGTGATTCTCTTCCGAGAACAGCAGCTCCAACACCAGTTCAGCTGATCTGTCCAACGAACACGCAATATCATCTACTACTACTCTATCCACATTCACTGGATATGAGCAATCGTGTGCTCTGATTGGCTACTCTACAACTAGGATATCAGCTCATATACCATGAGGAGAGAAAAACAAAAAGGCAGTGTGTTGCTGAAACAACCGAGGATGAAATTAAAACTCTACAAAATATACAAAACAACAAAATATGCAATGAAAGTATTTGATGGTAAGGACGCATCTTGTTTTATTTTTCAAGAATTATTATTATCGCATTTTTCACAAATTGCTCCGGTCATTTCGCCGGTTTGTTTACATTCTAAGCGGAAATGATTTTGTCTGACGGTTTGTATAAAAGTTTTTATTTATCAAATTTGCAAAAAATAGCAAGCCTGGCAGCCACGTTTGTTTACAAATTGTCACAGTCACTCGTTAGCGTGGAAGTTATGTGTAACGCGTATCTTACGACATTTTCAATTCACTGCGACGGTTTATTGCGAGCGCCGCCAGCAAACAAAGAAATGCTTCTGTGTATGCACAGCACAAAACTCTCTCATTGGATATTCACATCAGCTCCGATGTGCGACATCATGTTGCCTTGACAACCGTACAATATCGTAAGCCATATTCAACGCTCATTCCCCATTGGGTAGAGTGACATGATATACGTAGGGTAAGCAATATGCTAACAATACTGCATGCTATCAAACCAAATGAATGAAACCCGCTAGAATGCATGCTTTTATCTTTAATGTATAATAATACAGCATATTTTAGCCGTATTATGCCGAGACTGCATGTAATTGTGATAAATTATCTGACATCATTGATAAATGTTCGATTATGTCTGTGTCCACCTGTGATATCCACATGCGCTGGTACTCCTCGGACTGAAACTCGCATGTAGTGCAGCGCTCAAGCTCATTAGGACTGATGGCCATGCACCTGTTCCTGATCAGGGCGCAATCATAGCTCATGCACATAAGGACTCTCCTCACACACAGACTTCGTGAAGTATACAGTTTGTTCCTTGTATCTGAAGTTGCCAGGCCTTGATGACTGGTTTTGTCTTTGTTTTCTGTTTCCATGGCCACGTTTTGCTTTGCCTTGTACATCCTGTTTGTGTCTCACCCCATCATCGCCTGTCCTTGGTTCTGCTCTTTGCCTCATGTCATGAAACTGTTTTCTTGCTTGCTTTCAAATAAACCCCTCCTGCACTTACATCCATCCATCACCCAGTCACGTAACACTACTTGCTCTCCCGAAAGTTAATACATTTTTTTTAAATAAATAAATGAGTCGCTGACAGCTTCTTAGTGAAACACGAGGGCTGCCATTGGCAATACGCACAGCAACCAGCGATAGGCGAGATGACAAAAACGGGATATAATGGGTATGGTGATAAATATGTGTAACGTGATTGGTGCTCTCGTGATCTCGTTTATGAATGGAGTTTATGCACGCAAGCAAACGCTGTCTATATACACAAGAACATCAAGTTCCTTCATACAGATACGCAATATTAAAAAAAAAAAAAAAAACAACTGGCCAGCTGACGGGCTGGAAACTAAAAACTTCAGCCTCCGATATTGTGAAATGTGTGTTTATTTATGGAACAGTTATGAAATGAGTCTCCAGTATCAACACTTTTCCAGTCTTCCTGGAGGAGTTTGTGTATTCCTGTTCCATGATAACGTTACAGGACGCATGGGTTTGTTTTGGTCTTATTCTCCTTAAGAGAGAAAGTAAAAAAAATCAAGGCAGATGAAGGAACTACGAGTTACAGCTGCTATAATTAACAGTTATTCCACAAAATCGAGTCGTACATGAGCTGATAGCCGACGAGGCGCATAGCACCGAGTTGTCTATAAACCATGTATGACGAGATCGAGTGGAATAACGGTTTTATTATCTCCACATTCACTGGATTTTGAGAAACAGAGCATTTTTATTTTTTGCAAATTCGATAAATAAAAACTTTATACAAAAC